>ML392846.1:0-117791 GCA_005239525.1 Nicotiana knightiana
TAAAGTAGTGATAAATCCTGTTAATAAAATGGGTCCTATAGAAAGTCCATCTATTCCTAATCTTAAATGGAAATTAAAAAAAAATGATCCATTTTTAGTCCTCCACTAGTTGGATTAATGAATCATCCGATTGGAAATGATAACAAAATGCATAAGTCGTTAGAAGGAGTTCTAAAATACATATACATATGGTATACCACCTAATTACCCTATTTCCTTTATGGGGAAGAAAGAAAATTAAGGAACCCGTAAATATTGGAAAAACTACAATTACTGTGAACCAAGTAAAATAATTCGTAGTAAAGACAAGATACACTTGGACCATAAAAATCGGTGCTCAAAATATTTTGATTTTCAAGCACAGGTTTGTCGGTAAAAAAAATTAAATGGATTCAAGTAGATTTTTCTCGAACGTATCAATAATCTAGACCCATACTGCGAGTTGTTTCATGCCATAAATAAACTCGGACAATCAAGAAATCTGTTGGATAGGCGGATTCACATCTCTTACAACCAACACAGTCCTCTGTTCGTGGAGCAGAAGCTATTTGTTTAGCCTTACAACCGTCCCAAGGTATCATTTCTAATACATCGGTGGGGCAGGCTCGGNAAGGGTTGGGTTATAGTTATTCAATTACAGATACCTCTCTCTCCTAACCGACCCTTTCTAAAATACTCAAAAAAAATCCCCTTTTTTGTAAATTCTTTTGAACCTTACCTTTTCTTTTTATTCCACCTAGATAAATCTAAATGGAAAAATTTATTAGGCCGAATAATTCCATATGTATAGAAATATCATTGTTTGATTGATCTAAGTTCATGTAATTTATTAATAAAAATAAATAATTTATTTATTAATTATTAATATTTTGGTCAATCGTTGAATAAAATCAACTGAAAGGGAAATCATTTCGCCCTTTTTTTTTTAATTTAATTTTATTACACGTCGTAAACCTATACAACAAGAATTATAATTATTGACAAAAATTCTTATATTCAAATTGTTTTAACAATGAATTAATAATGAGATGCACTAAGCAATATAAAGTGAATATTCATTGAGATGAAGTATGATATTAAGTGTAGGAAAGGGGAATTTTAGGAAAAAGATCTTTTTTTTAGATCTTTTTCCCCTTATTCTTTAATATCATCGTAATATTTTTGCTATCACTCTAAATCGTGTATAAAATAGTTGTATATTTAGATTTCCCTATTCCATTCCCTAAGTTAAGTAATTCTCTTGAGCCACCCACCGTATTTATACATTGCTTTGGGCTAAGCTAAATAAGATTATTTCAATGATGGCTCTCCATGGATTCACCTATATAAGTCGCGGCTAAAGTTGAAAAAAGAAGAGCTTGAATACCACTTATAAATAACCCAAGGAGCATGACAGGTATAGGAACTACTAAAGGTACTAAAGAAACAAGAACAACAACTACTAATTCATCAGCTAAGATATTCCCGAAAAGTTGAAAACTAAGTGATAAAGATTTTGTGAAATCTTCTAAGATGTTAATGGGTAAAAGGATTGGGGTTGGTTGAATATATTTTCCAAAATAACTTAATCCTTTTTTTGTAAGACCCGCATAGAAATATGCCACTGATTTGAGTAAATCCAAAGCAACAGTAGTATTTATATCATTCGTGGGTGCGGCTAACTCCCCATAAGGTAATTGTATGATTTTCCAAGGTAAAAGAGCTCCTGATCAATTACAAACAAAAATAAATAAAAATATAGTGCCAATAAAAGGAACCCAGGGCCCTTATTCTTTGCCAATTTGAGTTTTACTCACATCTAGAATAAATTCAAGAACATATTCGAAGAAATTCTGACCCCCGGTTGGAATGATTTGTGAGTTCCGAACAACTATAGTGGCTGAACCCAATAAGATAGCAATTACAACCCAAGAAGTAATAAGTACTTGTCCATGTTTCCATTATAGATGTTCCGATGGAGAGAAGAAACTATGATTAGCTTTTCAGAAAATTTCCAAACAACAATTTCAACGAAATCTTTCAATTTCGTATTTTACTATGTTCAACTCTAGGTATTCCTCTATCCGTAGAGTACATTGAATGTACAGAAATGGCTATAACAGAGTTTCTCTTATTCGTATTAACAGCTACTCTAGGGGAAATATTTTTGTGCGGTGCTAACGATTTAATAACTATCTTTGTAGCCCCAGAATGTTTCAGTTTATGCTTCTACCTATTATCTGGATATACCAAGAAAGATATACGGTCTACGAGGCTACTATGAAATATTTACCCATGGGTGGGGCAAGCTCTTCTATTCTGATTCATGGTTTCTCTTGGATATATGGTTCATCCGGGGGACAGATTGAGCTTCAAGAATAGTAAACGGTCTTATCAATACACAAATGTATAACTCCCCAGAAATTTGACTGATAGAACAAGTACAATATAAAATCAAATAGAAAGAATTGCAAACGAGAAAAGAAAGTAACTCCAGAAATAGACATTAGTCCTAATAAAACAAATAATATTAAAAAATTTGAATCGCCAAAAAATATTTTCCAAATATTAAAAACAAGAAATACTCGATTAATATGGAAACTCCATCATCTTCTTCTGATGATCGATTTAGTAGCGACTGCAATAGCTATAACAAAATGGAGAAAATATCTCCTTTTAATTGACGATTATCAAAAAAATCAGAGAATGTTACAAAATTTATATTAACCGCATTCAATATAAGTTCAAGACACATAAGGGCTCTAACCATATTTCGACTTGTGATCAATCCATAGATCCCGATAGAAAATAAATAGGCACTCAAAACAAGTACATGTTCAAGAATCATTAAACAACTCCTTATCAATCTCGACTCCTTTCAATATGAACAACAATTCAACCGATTAAATTGACTAGTATATAACAAGTATGGAACAAAGAAATATATTGGTACTAGATTGACCCAAAGTCTTTCTATTTATACAACAGGAATTCAAATAGAATTGAAGGAAAATGAGTGTGATAAGACAGAACAAAATTTTATTTGAATTACAAGTTTTAATAGAAATTTATTATTGACGAGCTACAGCAATTGCACCTATTAAAGCAACTAAAAGGATTATTGAAATAAGCTCAAATGGAAGAAAAAAATCTGTTGATAAATGAATTCCAATTTGTTGACTATTACTTATAAAATCTTGCTCTATAATCTGGTTTGATCTTGTAGTCCAAATAATCCCGTACCATGACGTATCTGAAATAGTAGTAATTAGTGAANTCAATTGCACTTATTAAAGCAACAAAAAGGATTATTGAAATCAGCTCAAATGGAAGAAAAGAATCTGTTGATAAATGAATTTCAATTTGTTGACTATTACTTATAAAATCTTGCTCTATAATCTGGTTTGACCTTGTAGTTCAAAATAATCCCGTACCATGACATATTTGAAATAGTAGTAATTAGTTAAATAAAACGACTTATACAAACCATCGAAGCAGTTCCATCTCCTACGGTCAAAATATTAAAATCTTTGTAATATTCTGAACCATTCATGAACATCACAACAAAAATGATTAAAACATTTATAGCTCCTACGTAAATAAGTAGCTGCGCATCAGCTACAAAATAGGAGTTAGATAGAATATAGAATAACGATGTACAAACAAGAACCAATCCCAAGGAAAAGGCAGAATAAATTGGATTGGGAAGTAATACCACTCCTAGACCCCCTAATATAAGACCCGATCCTAGAAAGACTAAAAGAAAATCATGTATTGGTTCAGATAAATCCATTTTTTATAAAAAATCAAAAACGAAGAATTTCATGACTTTATTGACCTGACCAGGAAAAAAGAAGTTTTTCAATTTTTTATGATACTTCTTAATTGTTAATTGAATGAAATTGTAATGGGTATGAATTGACGTGGATGCTTTTATTTTATTGGACCACTATCAANACTCCTAGACCCGCTAACATAAGACCCGATTCTAGAAAGACTAAAAGAAAATCATGTATTGGTTCAGATAAATCCATTTTTTATAAAAAATCAAAAACGAAGAATTTCATGACATTATTGACCTGACCAGGAAAAAAGAAGTTTTTCAAATTTTTATGATACTTCTTAATTGTTAATTGAATGATATTTTAATGGGTATGAATTGACGTAGATACTTTTATTTTATTGGACCACTATCAATTCTTTATTCGTCGAACGAGTAGTTTAAACCTATCGATTTTTTATATCATTTATCTACTTTGAAACCATTACTATTAATATAACTATAATATAGAAATCTGTTTTATTTTCAATATAAATTAAGTTAGGAGTCTCAGTAACCAACCACTAGTTTGAATTGACCAAGCAAAAATATCATTCTTTTAGATCCAAACTAAGCCTTCGTAATTCGGAATTTTTTTCGAATTTAGGGTTTATTCATGTTTTATTTGAGGTAAATTTGAAATTGTTCGAATTGTGTAGTCATCAATTACTGATATTGGTAAGCGACCCAAAGCGATTTGATTATAATTCAATTCGTGACGATCATAAGTAGAAAGTTCATATTCTTCGGTCATTGATAAACAATTTGTTGGACAATACACAACTCAATTGCCACAATATATACATATTCCAAAATTAATACTGTAATTAAGCAATCGTTTCTTTCGAATATCAGTTTCCAACTTTCAATCAACAATGGGTAAATCTATAGGACATACACGCACACATACTTCACAAGCAATGCATTTATTAAATTCAAAGGGGATTCGGCTGCTGAAATGTTCCGATGTGATCAATTTTTTGTAGGGGTATTGAATAGTTACAGGTAAACGATTTGCGTGGGACAGGGTAATCATGATACCTTGGCTGATGTATCTGGCGGCTCGTATTGTTTGTTGACCATAATTTATGAATTCAGTTATCATAGGGAGCATATTTAGAATATCTATAAAAAAGATTTTATGCCTGTTTCTTTCTCTTGTTTGAGACAAGTCCTGAATCGAGAATATTGTAGTCTTTTACAGTGAAAGAAGTTGGGATGAAGTTGTCAATAATAAATTACCTAGAGAAATATGTAAAAGAAATTTCCACCCAAGATTTAATAGTTGGTCCATTCTCAGCCTCGGTAATGTATCTTTTTGCAATAGGAATGAACAAAAACAAATAAGTTTTGGCTAATGTGATAAATATACCAATTAGTGTTCCAAAGACTTTACCTCCTTTATTTATGCCAAATGGCTCAAGAACAAATATGTACGGAATAGAAAGATTCCAACCTCCCAAGTAAAGAATTGTTACAAATAATGGAGAAACTAGTAGATTCAGATATGAAGCAATGTAAAATAAACCAAATTTAATACCTGAATATTCGGTTTGATACCCTGCTACTAATTCTTCTTCTGCTTCTGATAAATCAAAAGGTAATCTTTCACACTCGGCTAGAGAAAAAAATTAGAAAAATGATAAACCCGATGGGTTGACGCCACAAATTCCACCCCCAAAAACCATATTTTGACTGCGCTTCCACTATATCAACTGTACTTAAACTGTTAGATAATGATAGTCCATGATAACATCACTGTGCCCATCGCTATTACAGAACCGTACGTGAGATTTTCACCTCATACGGCTCCTCAGAGGTCACCAATAAATCTAAGGACCCTTTTCTATTCTTTATCTTGATAAGTTTGTCAGATATAGTCAAAATATATCCTAAGGTCCCAAATTAGACCAATGGAATTTTGTCTGCTATATTTAAAACTAATAAATACGGGCTTCTGAATTGATCTCATCTTTTAATAATTTTCATTTTTCTTTGTTGATTAATAACCTTATCATTAAATAAAATGCGCTTTATAGCAATATCACATATACATTTCAACCTCGAATTTTCAATTACGAAAAAAATTAGAGAGTCCATTAGTTCATGAATCATGACAAAAAATTTCTCTCTCGAAATAGAAATCAAAATGGAATTATAGGAAAGAAAGAATAAAAACAAAAAAAGAAAAAAGTAAGAAAAAAAAGACATCCCCCCTTTTTGCTTTTGCAATTAGATTCTTTTCTTTCTATTTCTATTTTATTTCATTCCTATTCTCCTTTCTCAGAAAAAGGGCCTTTAACCAAAGTAAAAGATTACTTCGTTCTTGATAGTTATTTACTTACTCAGTGGATAGGAACATACTCTGGATCAGAATCATGGGGAGTACTTCTTGATCATTTCTACGAACGTAAAGCCCCAATTCGAATTCCTTTTATGTACAGNTTATTTCTATTTTATTTCATCCCTATTCTCCTTTCTCATAAAAAGGGCCTTTAACCAAAGTAAAAGATTACTTCGTTTTTGATAGTTATTTACTTACTCAGTGGATAGGAACATACTCTAGATTAGAATCATGGGGAGTACTTCTTGATCATTTCTACGGACGTAAAGCCCCAATTCGAATTCCTTTTATGTACAAAAATATCCTCTTGGATAACTTACATAATCTCAATTACTAATCCTTTGTGTATCTTGGTCTTCCTAACCATCCACTCATTTTTGCTTTCAACCTCCCGTTGTGGAAATCCATCTATGGTAATAGACAGTAAAAACTCCATANGTCAACCAGCCGTGGAAGCTTTTACTCGAGGGGGTGCTCTTGGCCCAGTGAATATCACTTATTCTGGTCTTTCAATGGTGGTATACAATTGGTTTACGCACTAATGAATATATTTATACTGACACTCTTTTTCTATTATTTCTTTCTGTCATATCCTTAATAGCAGGTTGGTTACACCTACAACCGAAATGGAAACTGAGCGTTTCCTGGTTCAAAAATGCCGAATCTCGTCTAGAAGGGAGTACGTTCGGTGGAATAATTTCTTAGATGTATTACCGCATCCCCAAGGGTTATGCCCACTTTTTACTGGTCAATGGAATCTTTATGCTCAAAACCCCGAAAAAGAGCCATTTTGCATCATATCTAAGGGATTCTTCGGTTCGGGCCGAAGAAGCAATGTCACTCGATCATTATCAAACGGACTGCAATATTTTTCTGTCCGTGAAAATCCCACCAGAACGCCTTCTACTTCTAATAGGCCATGAACTAGATCAGAATCATTCTCAACGAGTCCATAAGAAGTGATCCCATTTTTTTCATCAGGTCCAGATAAAGCCAAAGATCTTGAGCGACCGATCCGGCAGAACAACTCAAAAGATAAAGAAGTATCGTTAATCCTCTTCATGCTCGTTCCAAGCTCGAAGTACCATTTGTACAAATAAGAATCCCCTTCGTTACATGATTTCTTCTTCATATAGATAGATATAGGATCTATGGGGCAATTACTTAGAAGTACATTTTGTGCTACAGCCCTTCCTATCTGATAGAAAAGGATCCCATGATCCTGAAGCGATCTTACCTGGGATCGCAAATTTCAAATTTGTCTATGAAGAGCGGATCTAATTGTATTAGTGTCTATAATTGATTTCTTCTATGTAATACTAATCGATAGGACCTCATTGGTAAGTGCTACAAGGTCTCGTGCATTGGAACCCATGGTTATGGACACGAATCCGTTAGTATGGAGCATTTTCTTTTCCAAGTGAAATCCCCTAGTATATGAAAGAGTGAAAAAGTGATTTCGTTGTTGTGGAAGAAGAAGCCTTCGTATCTTAATGCACGTATTTAATTTATTCAGACCTATTAGAACGGGACCCACTTTTTGGGGAATATGAGTCGAAGCAATAACAAGAATATTTCTAGTAGAACATCTTTCACAATCCCTGGAGAGATGGTTCACTAATAGACCAAGGGCTAACTCATTCGACTCATTCACATCCAGATCATGAATGTTTGGAATCCATATTTCTCAAGGAGACATTGCTTTTGCTAATTCGAATTGAAGGGTTATATAGAATCAGTCTATTTCCGGCATCATATCCATAGACCAATACTAGTATTTGCACAATAAGTGCAGAAGTGTAGCATGAATACAACCGACCCAATGTACTCCATAAGCGTCGAGCCTAACCTTAACAAGGTGGTGATGAGGCTATGGAATGACACCTACATAAAATCAAGCACGTATATATATATATATATATATATATATATATATATTTTGTGTGTGTGTGTGTGTGTGTGTCTATGTGTGTGTGTATATATATATAACAACAAAATGACAAGTATAACGATAAGATATTAACTAGGAAGGGACATGAAAAAGGGGTAATTTAATGAAAATGGCAAGTACGAAATCAACAAATATCATTTTCCGAAATAAGCAACAGTGTAACCAAGTAAATCACCAAAATTGGAAATCAAATAACACAATGACATAAAGTTTTCATGCTTTTACTCTCGTCTTCACCATGTAATATAATAAATAAAATGGAACGACATCAACTTTCGTGCTTTTACTCACCATAATTGAATCAGTCTTCGTGCTTTTACTCTCAAAATCTCTCAATATATGATAATGAATGAAAATAAGGCACGACAACAACCTTCGTGCTTTTCTCTCTTCCTCACCAAGAAAAAATACAAATCCGAATAATAAAAGCAAGGCGGGAAAAGATTTTACTCCAATTATAGTGTCAAAAAATCAAACTCAACTTTCAAAATATCCAACATCTTTGAAATAAACAATAAATATGAAATGAATAATGCTTTAACCCAATGACAACGTATAGATACTCGTTACCGCACATATAGGTTGTCCCCGCACATAATACATGTATCAGATGGACCAACAAATCCTAATCCCTCAAGTCAAGGTTAACCACACACTTACCTCGCTTAGAACCAAATTAATTCTCAACCGCGGCTTTTCCTCTAGAATTGGCCTCCAGACTAGTCAACTCTAACAAAATATAGTTTAAATAATTCAAAATATGCTTTAGGAACTACCCATGAGTGAAAAAGATTGAATTTTTAATGATATTGGAAAAAATAAACAAAGTCAAACTCGGTCCCACTTGGACAAAAACCTGAGATTCAGACAAAAACCCAATTACCCATTCATCTGCGAGACCGGTTATGTGATTAATTTCAAAATTCGACCTCAATTTGAGGTCTAAATCTCAATTTCTCAAAACTCGCAATTTCTACCTAAATCCCTAATTTCTACCATGAAAAAGCATAGATTAAAGGTTAAAATCAATGGGAGTTTATGGAAATGTAAGGAAATAAGTTAAAATCTACTAACCTATGAAGTTGGGATGAAAAATCACTTCAAAATCACATCTAGGATGAGTTCCAACTTGAAAATAGTGAAGAGTGAAGAAACACTCGACTTTTGAAATGTTTAATATCTGGGCGCCAGGTGTTCTTTGCGTTTGCGAAGCACCTGACACCAATGCACAACGACCAAAACGACCTATGCATTTGCTGTGTACCTTCCTCGTTAGGGTAAGCCCTCCACCGCTTCGTGTTTGCAAAGAAGAAACTCGCCCCCAGCCCCATTTCCCCTTCTCTATTGCGAGAGTAGCTTCATGATCGTGAAGCACAATGCACCAGCCACTAGAGAACATCTTAAACCAGTATTCTCTTAAGTCTGAAATGGTCTGTAGCCTATTTGAAACTTCCCCGAGCCTCTTAGTCTTCAAACAAAATATGCACACAAGTGTAATAACATCACACGAACTCGCTCACGCGATCAAAATACTAAAACAACACCCAGAACTATGAATCATACATCAAAATGCATGAAATTTTCAAAAAAACTCAAAAAACTTTCATATTCGCAACCGAGCTTTCGAATCCTATCAAACCAACTTCGTTTTGCACTAAATTTTTGCAGACAAGTTTGAAATAGAAAAATGAATCTATACCAAGATCTAGAACCAAAATCTGAACTCGGTAGCCATAAAGTCAACCTAGAATCCTATCTAGGAAATCTTTAAACCTTCAAGTTACTAGTTTTCAACAAATCAAGTCAAATCAAGTTAGGGACTTCCGAATTCAGTTCCGGGCATACGCGCAAGTCCAAAATCATGATACAGACTAATCAGGATCATCAAAATACCAACCTAGGGACGTTTACACAAAATGTTGACCGTAGTAAACTCAAGTCATTTTTAAAGTAAAAAATCATGTTTTCTTCAAATATTCACATAAAATCTTTTCTGAAAAAGTCATGGACTGCACATGCAAATTGAAAAATGATAAATGGAGCTTATAAAGGTCTTGGAATACAGAATTAAGGGCTTGAACTCAAAATTCCCTATCGGTTCGTCCCAATTATGACTTGTGTGTATGGTTAGTTTTGATTTTCGAGAGGTTTGGGTTAATTTGAAAGAGTGATTCTTAAGTTGGAAGCTTTAAGTTGTAAAAATTGACCAAGGTTTGACATTCTAGTAAAAAAAACCCTGAAATTGAGATTTGATGGTTTCAATAGGTTCATATGGTGATTTTTGACAGGGTGTGTGATCGGATTTGGATTTGGAGGTTCCGAGAATGTTTGGCCCTATTTGTCGAAGGTTAGCAAGTTGAAGAATTTGAGAGTTCTTAAGTTTGATCGGAAGTTGACTTTGCTGCTATTAGGCTCCATTGTGGTTTTGAGACTTTGCATAGGTTTATTTGGTTGAATGAAATTCCTGTGCAAAGTTTGATTGTAATCCGGATTTGAAAGTTAAGACAAGGATTTAATCTTTGATTTTTGGTTTTATTGTTGTTATTTATGTTTCGAGCCTTGGGACAAGTTTAGATAAGGTATTTGGACACGTTGGTATGATTGAACGAGGTCTCGTGGGGCTCGAGTGTGATTTGTGGTGATTCAAAACATTTTTGTTCAGTTTGGAGCAGCCGATGTGTTGGGCTTGAGGCTTGGGCTACGCGTTCGCGATGGGAAGCTTGTGTTCGAGTAGAGGTGGTCATTGGTTATCGCATTCACAAGGGTCCTCCCATGTTCGCAATGTGGTTTTTCCTAGTGGGTTCATTGTGTGCTTCGTGATCGCGAAACAATGAAATGTGATCGCGAATGATAGTGTTGGACAGACACTTAAGTGTTATATTTCGGGATGTTGCTTATTCTTTCATATTGTGATCCTTAGACTTCCAGAGGAGGAGAATTTGAAGAAAAATTTCACTAAGCTAGTGTTTGGCCGTACATTGCTAAGTTTATTTTAAAAATGTGACTTGGGTAAAAATTTGGTTTGAAGATGAAAATATGTTTGGACATCATTTCTCAAAACATATTTCATTTTTTTTTAAATATGAGACGCGACTTATACTCATAAGTTCTAAAAGCTATCAAAAATGCCCAATAATACCGAACAAACTTGCTAATCCGGTATATGCAGAACCTTCATCAATGTCATTCATTATTATTATTACAAACCATGGTCCTGAACATAGATAAGTTTAGCACAAAATTATCATTTTTATAATGAACTACATAATACACTATCCTAAAATTGTAACCTGATATTTAATATCAATTGCTAATAACACAATTACTAGATTCTATAATTCGTCAAATTGCAATAATATTACAAGATTTATCAGTTCCAAAAAATGATATTAACTAGTTGGTGGATTAGTTGGGTCATAATAGATGGTGGACTTTTTTTTATCAAATATAAAAGTTTGGGGTAATTTTTGAAATTGTTAAAAAAATCAACAGTCTATTTTGGGCCAAAAATAGGTGTAGAGCTAGTTTTAGGATTTAAAAATTTTCAAACTCTGCCAAAATATGGCTTAAATCCATAAACAAACAGGTTTTGCGAAAAAATTTTGAAAAAAACTTAGGCAAAATCTATGACCAAACAGGGGCAAATCTTTACTACTTTCTTGTGGTTAGTACCATCAATTACATATATCACACCTTTTTCCTTTCTTCTCCAGTGTGGTTTGTGTCTTTCAATTCAAACATAATTTTGACACATAATTAGTATTGCTCTTATTTGTTTTACCAGCCGATTCTCATTTTTAAAAATACCAATCTTTCCTTACTTGTTCTATCTAATTTCTTTTTCTTTTTTACTTTTTACTCTTCACATTTACTGCTTTTTTCGTGCATATTAAGGAATTTGTTCCTGAAGTTTTACATCAAACTAATTATCTAATAGGTATATCTTATTCAGCCTGTTATTGAGATATATGATCTTTTTTTATATATTAATGGTTCTGAACCACCTCCTGTAGAATTATTACCTCTTCTGTCGGTACTTCAAAGTCAGTTGACTTGCCCTTTGTTACACGGAGAAAGCAAGACTGACTTCTTTTTACTTGCATTCAGGCGACTATTCCCAATAATTATCACAATCCAAAACTCACTATAGTTTGTGATGGCGCTCACTATCACCGTTAGGCAAACCACCGTGAACAATCAACTTAATTATTCATCCTATTATTTGTAAAATCATAAGCCTTATCAAGTAAAATTTGATATGTTTAAAAATCATGAACACTTAAAATATTAGTAAGATATAAAATAAAAGATGACAATATTAAGCCGAACCATAACAACAACTAGAGTATCCCCAAACCCGGTGTCACAATTTCTTTACTAAGGAATATAATAATAATACAACATTTGTCTAGAATGTAGGTAAGACATGATAAAATGAATAGTTCGATGGAGACTTTGTGGATTGCAATGTGTAGCCTGGAATGCAACTCACATGAAGTCTCCTCAACAGCTGCGCCTAGGCGCCAAAATGATCATCAAACGAACCTGTCAGATCTTCCACATTTAGTGCAAAAGAGAAACACGAGTACCTAAATCAATGCGTACCCAGTGGGTATCTAGTCTAACCCCGTAGAAGTAGTGAAGACGGGTCGACATCGACACTTACTAGTGGTCCAATAATTAATCTGGTAAATCATAAACAGATAAGAGTACAACAATAGTAGTAAGGTAAATCAATTACTAACACAATCTTCCAAAATTTATTTTAGCGATATCAATTTTCTCAATCTCGTATTCTATCTCAACAACTCGAAATATCAAGTGCTGACAACATTCGAATAAGAACTATCATATAAAATGCAAGGCATCAGTTGAAGAAAATCTCGTGAATATTCAGACTACTAGGGATAAGACGCACTATAATTTTGAGGTAGTACGACCAGGTCTAAGAAAGAATATGATACTGCTGAGGGTCGAGAAACACGAACCTTAGGTATATCTATTACACTGTCGAGGCGAATGTCCCGCTCCCATGAGAGTGTGGTACGTAATCCTGTCGAGGCATTAGGCCCGCTCCACAAGAAAGGAAGGGAATTATCGAATTACGAGACTCGAGCTTACGATATGGTATATGAACACAAGATGAGTATAACCTTTACTGTTTCTGTCACGAACCAAAATCTAACTAATCGTGATGGCGCCTAACCCAACCTGCTAGGTAAACCAATTAACAAATATCCAATTTTTATGAAATTTAATCCGAAAATTAATTAAAAGAATATGTCTGAATCATATACTTTCCCCAAGGACTGGTATCACAAATCATGAGTTTCTAAGATTAGAATTTACAAAGCTGGTATGAAATAAATACATCAACAATTCGAAATGTACATAAAACGATTTTTATAAATCTAAGGCTACCATCAACACGAGGCAGCTACAACCGGAACACAGGTACGTCTTTAATTGCAGCTCTCGTCGATCACAGCAACATCAGCAGCCAACATCTACACGCAAGGTGCATAAGTATAGTATGAGTACGACCGACCCCATGTACTCAATAAGTAACAAACCTAACCTTAGGTTGAATGTAGTGACGAGCTGGAACAAAGGTCGGGTCCAACACCAATAGCCAACAATAGTTGATAACAACATAATGAAAGTACTAAAAGAGGTACCATAGAGATAAAGTGCTCAGCTCGTTCATGGTTCCAGAAAATAGATCTATTTTTCAAGTAAATCAGTGCAAACCTCTTATACCGAAAACGCGAAAATGTGAATAAGTTTGAAAAATTGTAATTTTTCCCATAAAAATCTTTCAACGGGTAAATGATTTATTTCCAAAATGGCATAAGGAAAATACATCTCTATGCCTATATGTCAACATGTGTGAGAAGTCATGAATGACGTGATACCATGCAACACGAGGAAAATGCATCTCTATGCTTATATGCCAAGTGTGCATGTCAAATGTAATGCTTCTCAGCTTTGAACTCATGGACTCCAAGAGTACTCAATCTCACTGTTTACACTTTCCGCTCATCATACTCATTCACTCAACACGCTCTATCACTCAGTACATTATATGGCAAATCCAGCACAGGGATGATCCATCCCGAATATATCAATAGCAACTGACAGACACTCAGTACTATATAAGGCCAATATAGTCCGGGGAAGATCCATCCCCAAATATAAATGCTTGGGCAAGATCCATGACCAGGGAAGATTCATCCCTCAATATAAATCAACCGCGCTCACTGGAGGTGTGTACAAACTTCGGAGGGGCTCCTTCAGCACAAGCACTATAAACTATACGGACAACTCACGTGCCATAGTAGCAATATTTGGATCAACACGGACAATTCACGTGTTGCACGGACAACTCATGTGCTGAAATATATGTATCCTCATAATCAGGCCCTCGGCCTCACTCAACCATCAATCTCTCTAGTCTCTCGGGCTCACAATTCCATGAAACTAGCCCAAAAATGACGATATGGTGTTTCAATGAATAACAATAGAGACTTAGTATGATATGAAATGAATGAACATGATTGAGTATGAAATTGTAATGTAAGCAAATAACTCAACAATAAAAATGACCTTAGTGGGCCCTAACAGAATGAACATATAGCCTACACATGATTTCTTACATGGATCACAGCTCAATAGCTCATTTACATAGAATTTCATGGTTACAGGTAGGATCAGGTAACTATATAGTACTATAGAAATAGCGGATTCACAATTCACACGGTTCACGCCTACACGCTCGTCACTTAGCATGTGCGTCACTTGAACACCAAACACATAACACGTAATTCGGGGTTTCATACCCTTAGCACCAAGTTTAGAAGTGTTACTTATCTTGAAAAATCCAAATCCAATACCGAGCAAGACAAAGGATGCTCCAAGAATTCCATCCCGCGTGTACCAATCTCCGAACGACTCGAAACTAGCGAAAAGCAACTCAAATACATCAAATAAATTCCAAGGAAACAATTTCAAATGGTAAAGGCCGAAACCTTAATCAAAAGCCAAAAATCGGCCAAAAAGTCCAAATCTAGGCTCGTCCCTTGAAAACCGATAAAACTTACAAAATGCTACAACCCATTAAATTAAGATTCCAACCATACTAGTTTCAATCAAATCCGACTCCAAATCGATGTTGAAAACTCAAAAATTCACATTATGAAACTTTAGGCAAAAACCCTAAATTATCTCTTTAAATTCAAAAACAAATTACAAAAAAAGAATTTAGATTCTTGGAATATAATCAAAACCAAGTGTAGAACACTTACCCCAATCCTTTTGATGAAAATTTCTTCAACATTTTCCTCAATGAGAGTCCCACGTCTCAAAACATGATAAAAGAAACAAAACCTCGATTTTATAGCTTTTGCCCAGCGGTTTCCGCATATTCGATCAAAATGTTGCATCTGCAACCTCCGCTTATGCGAATAAAATCTCGCCTCTGCGAAGCCCCATGAAAACCGGCCAGTTTCGTACCTGCGGGAATTTTCCGCCTCTGCGCACCCGCAGGTGCGCCAACCAAGTCCCGCTTCTGCACTACATGCCGCTTCTGCGTCTAGCCTTACACTTTTGCGGACGCGCAGATGCGCCCTTGCTTCCGCTCCTGCAGTCTTCCTCACTAGCTCACACCTCGCTTTTGTGACTCCTGTGTCGCTTCTATGACCATCACCTGAACAAAGAAGCCGGAGGTGCGATCGCACTAGATCATTACCAGCAACTTTAGCCAAAATGATCCAAACCAATCTGAACCTCATCCGAAACTAACCCGAGCCCCTCGAGACCATATTCGAACATACCAAAAAGTCCTGTAACATAATACGGACCTACTCCAGGCCTCAAATCATGCATAACAACATCGAAATAATAAATCGCACCTCAAATCGAACTTAATGAGCTATGAACTTTTCAACATCCAAAACTCGCGCCGAAACACATCAAATCAACCCAGAATGAACCTAAATTTTGGACACAAGTCCCAAATGGAATAACGAAGGTATTTAAATTCCCAGAACCACAATCCTAATCGAACTTCGCGGGATCGCAAATCCCAAGTTTGTCTATGAGAGCTAATATGATTGTATTAGTGTCTATAATTGATTTCTTCTGTTTAATACTAATAGATAGGACCTCATTGGTAAGTGCTACAAGATATCATGCATTGGAAACCATGGTTATGGACCCAAATCAGTTAGTGTGGAACACTTTCTTTTCTAAGTGAAATCCCCCCTGATAACCTTAAAGTCAACTCTCGGTCAAACTTATGAACTTTCCAAACCTTCAAATTTCAAATTTTTGCCAAGTTGTTCCGAAACCTTCTAGAAATATCAAAATGTAAATCCGGGCATACGCGCAAGTCCAAAATAACCATCCAATCCTAACATAACCATCAAAACTCCGTTTTGAGGTCAAATTCACAAAAAGTTAAATTTTGTCAATTCTTCCAACTTAAAGCTATAACAATGAAATTCATTTTTGCAAATCGATTCCAAATAACCTGAAAACCAAAAACAACGATTCACATAGGTCATAATGCATCATACGGTGCTACTTATCCCCGTAATCTACCGAGCGAAGTGTAATGTTCTAAACGATCGGTAGCTCGTTACATCCTCCCCTACTTAATTATACATTTGTCCTCGAACATGCCAAGAATTGTTCCAAAGCCATTAAATCGCCGTATAATCTTACCATGCACATACCCGGGGGTGATCACGTCTCACCTTGTTCCATATAGGCCTGACAACACAACATATCGAAGATCCTTAATTCAACCTTGGTCCATAAACCTTTGAACCTAATTTCCAACATCCAAAATTTCTTATAAGACCCAAATCTCGCATATATGCATTGTATAAGTCTGAATAAACTGCATCGAGCCTTAACCGCAACGCAAGACACAATCACATGATATTCCACATAACTTAAATACCTATAGCAATAATTTCCGACCACAATACTACTCAAGAAAAACCCAGTACCGGTAATAAACCTTATATCAAGCAAAACCTCATAACTCTAAATAAATGGCACATCCCTCAACAATAACATGCGAAATCAACCAATCCGACCCGGGGTAGAATACATCCTCATTGGGCCTACCAATGGACCTTACATCAACTCTGGTCATCCACAAATAGACAAATAGCCCTTCGAAAGTCCACAATGACTTAATCATAACACATACTATCATCTGTCTAGCTTTAGTGACATCTTCATAGTCCACAACCACGAAACAATTTACTTCTGAGAATTCCCTACCTCCAAATCCATTGAATACATGAATCACCATATATGGTCCCAACTCCACCGCCTAAATGTCTAACTCATCTCTCATACACGATCATCCCACTAGGAATACTTCTACGATTATTTCGTGCCACATAGAAAAATCTGAATATCACCAGTCGATCAATAAGGAAAGAACCACAATACCAATGAAGCATCCATAAGTCAAAACATGATGCGCCTTTTGAAATGAGAATCCTCCTCAGGCAATGCCACGTAGTAATAACATTCATCTAAATATTGAAAACCTTCCATGCTGCCTGTCCACCCTTCAAAACTGATACGTGACCTTGCACATGCAAATCTCATCCCCACACAACACAACACATCTATCATGCCACCATATGAAAGTACGAGAATCTCATACTCAACTTTTAGACACAAGCAAACCACATACTAAATTAGCCAGGAACCTTTCATTTGATCTCAACCAGGAGAAAATCACAATACGTAACATCTTGCTCATGCCAGTAGGAAATATCCACCTCGAACTCTTTGTAATCCATTTGCATATAACCAAACTAGCAGAACTGAATCTCTCTAACTTCACCAAGCTACGCAGGTCATCAAAACCCAAGAGCATTGCCACGAAACACTTGTAAAGACTCACCACGTCATAATTACTCAAAGAACTGATCATACCCATTACCGTGCTAATCCAACCTACTACCAAATTGTCCTATCTCTCCAAGTTCCTTCTGAATTACCCTCAAGGTGACACTTCTCCTTACCATAACACCACGATCCTTAACCAAAACTCACCCTACGAGATCTTAGAATTAAACAACACTGCCCTAAGGCCTATAATTCATTGTGTTACCTCTTAAACACCCCAAAGTACCACAACCGAGACACCCACTCTAAAGAGACCTTCTATGAATCTAAAGACATTTTCCTTTACCTTCCTGATGCTGAAATGTAGAATCCATAATGATATAGAAATGACACAAGTCTCGACACCATCCAATGAAAAATCTCAGATCCTAGCCATATACAAATCCAGAAAAATTCACAATTGCTACATAAAAATCTCAATTACGTTAGAACTTTCTCGAGAGTCATCCATTCTACCCAATTCTCAATTGTGCCCCCCAAACGTGCCAAATGACTTGTGCCACATTAGCACAACAACACCCATAGAGGTAACCCACACCTCTAAACACCGAGTGAACCCCTACTCCATGCACGCGGCCTCCTTCACATATAGCAGCTAAATCATTCCATAATTTTCATATATTCATGAAGTGCAACATAACCCGTATCTAGAATGTGCTTTACTCGAGTCATTCTCTATCTCAACCTCTACAAGTCATAACTAATTCACAAGTATACCTCAAACTGAAACCAATAAAACACATAACTGTGTAATTAACTTATTGGTAGCGGACTCCCCCACTTGGCTGAAAACCATATCATAAAACACTTGATGACTCATAATACCCCTACTCTATTACATACATGACCCCACACCAAAATACAACTCAATCCTTCATAAGCTCGTGTAACACAAACCCTATAATATCTCAAATCATCTGCAAACGTCGCATTCATCCTTGTTATAGTCAAGTCAACTATTATAACCGATCCGAACACAGATCACACAAATATAACCCACTGGTAAAAAATAAATACTACATACATCATCATAAAAATCACACATTCTTAGATTTCTTTGTTGGTTATAACTCACCTGCTTAGCCTCAAACTGACATCTCTTTATCCCTTTTCACGGCCACAAGTACTACGCAATCATTTAATCTTCCTGAGTTTGAAATCATCAACAAGACATGAGAATCGAACTCGTTCCACAATAAAAAAAACATGAAATATCTTTCAACACACTCATAACTCGAGGCTATACGTCAAATCATGACAGAAATCAAGCACCCAATAGTTTTTTTTACATTTCAAGCAAAATCTTCTCATCACATTCAATCTATCTGAACATCTCCTGCAGTCACATTATACTCATCACATAGCCATTCAACCACTCATCGAGCCACAAATTCCATTCATAAGGACACTACCAAACATATAAGTCCAAAAGCACGTGCTCACACAACCGAAATCCCCATGCTCAAGAAACAGTGAAAACCCGACCCCAAGTCCTCCAGACTGGCCCATCATCAGCACACAGAAATCACATCTCACACATCATTCATGGAATCACAAGTCATCAAAGTATAACTTATACCGAGCGCTCACATGCGCATACGAATGCGTAGAAGAAATTAAAAGGGATACGCTTCAAGTTGAATCAATGTCGTACGATAAGTAGTGAAAGATGGGAAGTTTATCCTAAATGCCTTGTAACCTCACGAAGATAGGTATGTACGTCATCATACCGATATGCTAGACTCTACTAGACACTTGCTCATGACTTGTATAACCTATGAACCTAGAGCTTTGGTACCAACTTGTCACGACCCAAAATCCAACTAGTCGTGATGGCATCAAACCCAACCCGCTATGTAAGCCAATTAACAACTATCCAATTTCAATGAAATCTAATAAGAAAATTAATTAAAAGAATATTTCTATATCTTATACATTCCTTAGGACTGGTAGTACAAATCATGAGCTTCTAAGGTTAGAATTTACAAAGCTGGTATGAGATAAATAATCATCTAGTCGAAATGTACATAAACATATTTTGATAAATCTAAGGCTACCAGAATAAGAGGCAGCTACAACCGGAACGCAAGTACGTCTTCAATTATAGCTCCTATCGATCATAGCAACATCAACAACCAATATCTGCACGCAAGGTGTAGAAGTGTAGTATGAGTACAACCGACCCCATATACTCAATAAGTAACAAACCTAACCTTAGGTTGAAAGTAGTGAGGAGCTGGAACAAAGGTCGGGTCCAGCACCAATAGCCAACAACAGTTCATAACAACATAATGAAAGTACTAAAAGAGGTTACTTTGAGATAAAGTTCTCAGCTCGTTCACCATTCCAGAAAGTAGATCTATTTTTCAAGTAAATCAATGCAAACCAAAATCTTTTACCAAAAACGCCAAAATGTGAATAAGTTTGAAAAACTGTAATTTATCCCAAAACAAAGCTTTCAACAGGTAAATGCTTCATTTTCAAAATGACATGAGGAAAAGACATCTCTATGCCTATATGTCAACATGTGTGAGAAGTCATGAATGACTTGATAGCGTACAACATGAGGAAAATGCATCTCTGTGCCTGTATGCCAAGTGTGCATGTCAAACGCAATGCATCTCAGAGATGAACTCATGTACTCGCACTCTCAGAGTACTAAATCTCACTGTCTCACACTGTTAGATCATCATACTCAATCACTCAACACGCTTCGTCACTCAGTACTGTAGATGGCCAATTCAGCTCAGTTAAGATCCATCCCGAGCATATAGAAAGGAACTGACAATCATTCATTATAATATAAGGCCAATGCAGTCTGGGAAATATCCATCCACAAATATAAATGCTTCGAGCAAGATCCATGCCCAGGGATGATCCATCCCTCCATATAAATCAACCGCGCGCAGTATGGGTGTGTACAGACTCCGGAGGGGATCCTTCATCCCTAAAACTATAATCCTACGTACAACTCACATGGTGCACGGATAACTTATGTGCCATAGTATCAATATCAGGATTCGCACGGACAACTTGTGTGCTGAAATATCAGTATCCTCACAATCATGCCCTCGGCCTCACTCAGTCATCAATCTCTCCAGTCTCTGGGGCTCACAATTCCATGAAACAAGCCCAAAAATGATGATATGATGTGTCAATGAATGACGACAGAGATTGAGATATGATATGAAATGAATGAACATGACTGAGTATGAATTGCAATATATGCAAGTGACTGAACAACATAAATGACCTCAGTGGGCCCAACAGAAGGAATATGTAGCCTAGGCATGGTTTCTAACATGGATCACAACTCAGTAGCTCAAGTACGTAGAAATTTCATGGTAACAGGTAGGGTCAGGTAAATACATAGTACCACAGAAATAGCGGAGTCACAATTCACATTGAGCATACCCACACGCCCGTCACCTAGCATGTGTGTCACCTCAACACTAAACACAATACACATAATTTGGGGTTTTATACACTCTGCACCTCCATACCACCAACTGTAATAATTCTGTAAGGCTAACTAGCAGTCTGCAAATCAATACACAATGCCTCTCACCCAAGACACCATTCTCAGGCGGCACTAAATAAAAATAACATCTAACTCTGAACATTTGAATTCTTTCCTGCTCATCCAAGCTCGTGACATTCTTACCAACACCGAACCAGAACCTTTATCATCAGCTATCAATTCCCATGCCGCTCACTGTACCTATCATGCCGCTACGTGAAAGTACAAGAATTCATCATAACCCTCTGAACTAGTAGTAGAATAAACACTTCATTGGCTAGAAATTTTTCACTTAGCTTATTTCAGAAAAACCAACGCAACATGCAACTGAATTCCCAAACCGCAAAAATACAAAACTCAAATTGTGATCTAAACTGCCATGACTCTTCCGGAATCTATTTACACAACAAGGCCATTTGAATCAAATACCTCCCACATGTATAATTTCACGCGCCGAAGGAACTGATTATTGTGACAATCATGGTGATTCAACCATTACTAACCGAACCCACTTCTTCGAATTTTACTCTCATATTTCCTTAGAAATAATAATAGATCCATTCAAAAATAGAACGAACTAAGTGAACACTCATCCTGAGTGACTCGGATCATGAGACCACATCATCTCAATACCCACGAACCATCTCATACCCTCCTCAAATGCACAATAGCATCTCCGACTGGTACACCCATTCTGCAAGACCTTCCGCGAATCTGAAGCTATTTCTTCCTTTCCTCCAATACTACATTGCATACCCAGTGATAACATAGAACACTCCAAGTCCTTTTCATAAACTCGATTCTTAACCACATAACGGACCCGAAATCCTTGGGCACTGCACTTTAAATTCTTGAACCCATTAGGACCGTTGTTGAGAGTCACTCACTCTGGCCTGGTCCTGAATATAATCAAACCCCAACACGCTGCTAGCCCATGAACACTCCCAATGGAGCAACCAGATGAATTTTTTTCCTTGTACACCACATCCACAAGAAGCTAAACTCTGAGTCTTCCCAAAAGCTGCACATGAATCGATAACGCGAAATATAGTACATATTCATCAAGTTCTTTGCTCGAATTACCCTTGATGTTTTCTTTTCTTAATCATATATAATCCATCAATGCGCCGATAACTAGAAATTGCACAAGTAGACAACTACGAAATCCAATCGTAGACGGTGGGCTCCCCCACTTAGCCTTAAGCTACAATTACATAAATCTAGAACCCACAAAGATTCCTCTTTCTCAATTACCATGATCTCGCACCTTAACCCGCAAAATTTCTCAAAATATTTTGTTAAATGTTTCATGAACATTCCTAATCATCAACAACAATCACATATTCGACCTGCTACCAGGTAGCAAGTAGAACTCTTCGTACAAGCTTCATCAAACTCGCGCATCTACTGACCTACCCATATGAGATATCCCACTTGTGGAATTTCCATACCAACATCTTCCAATGATGTTGCACTGAGTACTACCACGAAATCAGTAAACCTTTTTAAGCCCATACTCATCTACCAGCTATAAAAGTAAATTTATTCCCCGTAATTATCAACTGAAAGTCCCTCAATACATTCCAAACTCGATGTCACATTTCACACCCCTTCATTTCCAGCAAACTCCCATCGTCCATAATCAAGCTTCATATGTCCAGCAGCCACTATCCCAAATGAAATGTATAGGCTTACTCATCTTCCACCATGATTCACAAATCACTCTAAACCTTTCTCAAGGCAAGTGGATTTCCCACCACAAAATCCATATGCTACTCTACCACTCCCACTTCGGTTAAACTACCTCCCTTAAGCAACTTCTCGATCTCTGCTCTTCATACTTGACTTGCGCATAACTCAACCACTGCGAGACACCTCCTGCCATGTCCTTCATCATCCTTCGCTGCCCAAATTTTTCCTCTAATCAAATCCATATCCGTAGCACCTGAACTAATAAATTGCAACCAACTCTAAACCTCCTAGAAGATCATCTTCTCGAGTCATCAACATTAGAAATACCAATTCGATTCTGAAACCTCTACACACTACTATCTCTGACAACTGCTTCTCAGCTACCATTTCAAAATACCCTGCCCCGAATGCAAATCGAAGAAGACCATAACACCGGCGAACCTTAATGCATTCAAACAAGGATGATGACACCACAACAAAAATGAGGATTCCACCATTCTCAAAAATATCGAATCTCGTTAATCCATCAACCAAGGCTTGAACATCCATAGTCTGATTGTCTTTCTTCATTTGGAATTTAAATGTCAAACTTCCAAACCACGCACTGAGAGATCCTCCTTTCGAGACATTCACTACCTCGACACACAGACAAGCACTCTACCGTTACATCAACGTTGTGTGATAACAATGCACGAACATTATAGCAGCATGTATAGCCTCAAAGACATAGGAAATACAGATACTAAGCTGAAACGACAGAACATCCTTCTATAAGGAGAAGATAATAGCATGCCCAAATACAAAAGGAAAAAACATCCTGAACCACGTCTGTGGTACCACTACAACTCCTCGATGCCCAATTGATAACAAACGCTTCATGTCGCATAAGATTGAGTAAGAAAGAAATAAAGGCATAAGCCTCAAGGGAATCAAATCACACGATAAGGAATCAAGAAGGGAAGTGCTCCTAACAGCCATGTAGCCATTTGAAGATAAGTATAGGCGTTTCCATACCGATCCGCAAGACTCTACTAGGCTTGCTCATAACTCGTGAGACCCAAATGAACCTAACGATCTGACACTTCAGTATCACGACCCAAAATAGACATAGGTTGTGATGGCACCTAACGTCGTATTTAGGCAAGCCAACCTTGAACTATCAACTTAATTATTCATTTTATTATTTGTAAAATCATATGCCTTATTAAGTAAGGATTTGATACATTTAAAAATAATTAACACTTAAATTATTAGTAAGATATAATATAAAAGATGACAATATTAAGCCGGACCATAACAATCACTGGAGTATCCCAAAAACCCGGTGTCACAAGTGCATGAGCATTTACTAAGGAGTACAATAATAACCGAACATCTGTCTAGAATGTAGATAAGACAGGATAAAATAAATAGTACAATGTAGACTCTGTAGACTGTGATGTGTAGCCTCGAATTAAGCTCATATGATGTCTCCTCAACAGCTGCGGCTACGCGCCAAAATGATCATCAAATGAATCTGTCAGATCCTGCACATTTAGTGCAGAAGTGCAACATGAGTACCTAAATGAACGCATGCTCAGTAAGTATCTAGCCTAACCCCAGAGAATTAGTGACGAGGGGTCGACATTGACACTTACTAGTGGTTCAATAATCAATATGGTAAATCATAAATAGATAAGAGTACAACAATAGTAGTGAGGTAAATCTATAACTAACACAAGTTTCCTAATATCTTTTAACGATATCAATTTTCTCAATCTCATATTCTAGCTCAATCAAAAATATCAAGTGCCGACAACAATCGGATAAGAACTATCATATAAAATGCAAGGAATTAGTGGAAGAAAAATCTCGCAAATATTCGGACTACTAGCGATATGACGCATGATTATGCCGAGGTAGTACATCCAAGTCTAAGAAAGAATATGATATTGTCGAGGGTCGAGCGGCACGAACCATATATTCATCTATTATACTGTCGAGGCGTACGGCCCGATCCCATGAGAGTGTGGTACATAATCATGCCAAGGTGTTCGGCCCACTCCACGAGAAAGCAAAGGAATTATCGAATTACGAGACACGAGCTTACGATAGAGTATATGAACATAAGGTGAGTATAACCCTTACTGTTTCTCAAATAACATGCCAACAACTCAAGGTAATAAGGCACAACATGATATATGTGTATATACCTTTAAATCAAGTTCAATTATAATCTCAATTAATTAACCAAGCAGAATGAGTTCAAATATTTCGAATATTATATGATAAAGTCCTAAGTCTACCCGAACATAAACATGCTTTAGCTACGTACGGACTCTCGTCACCTAGTGCGTATATACCACCCACAACTAATAGCACATAATATTTACATCACCTAGGGGGTAGTTTCCCTCTCACAAAGTAAGAGATGAGACTTACCTCACTCCGAAGTTCCATAATCGGCTCCCACGCCACTCTAACACCTCAAAACGGTGCACGTCGCTCCAAAACTAGTCAAACAATGTGCAAACCAAGAAAAATATACCCTAATACTCATTATAAATCAATTCACAACAATTCCCAACTCGGCTCTAAAAGTCAATAAAGTCAACCCTCGGGCCCACATGCTCGAATTTCGAAAATGTTCGAAGATAATCATTTTCCATAACACCACAAACTCAAATATACAATTTATTCCTAATTCCATGAACTTTTTTTTGCTCAAAATCCAAAAATATCAATTTCTAGGTTTATTTCAAAATCCCCCAATTTCGACAAATTTCCATGTTAAAATCTCATATGTGTTCATGAATAATCAAAAGTGGTTTAGAAACCCTTATCACCGAGGGGTGGATGAAATAGCTCCCCAAAATCTCCCCAAAGCCGACTCCAAGAGAGAAAAATGAGATGAAATGAGCAAATCCTGTTTTGGCTAGCATATATATACTACCCAGTGGTCATCGCACCTGTGGTCACTTGACCGCTTCTGCGTTTCTGTAGGTGCAGCCAAAAATTCCACTTCTCTGGTTCCCTTCAGCCCTCGTGCCTTCGCTTCTTCGGACTAGACTTTCCTTCTGCGGTCTAGAATCCGCTTCTACAGAGTCGCATCTGCGACCTCGGCTTCGCTTCTGCTGAAACGACGACCTCAATCTCCCTCTCACCTGCACATCTCTTTTCCGCATTTGTGATCTCGTAGATTTGGCCAAAACCTCGCACATGCACAACACCTCTACCCAGCACAACTAAGCCCCTATGGTCTCGCACCTGTGACCAAACCCTTCGCAGGTGCAATTGAACCAGACCTGGTGCGCTTTAGCAGTTTCCCAAGACCAAACTTGATCCATTTCCAATCCGATTCGCACCCGAGGCCCCCGGGACCCTATCTAGCCATACTATCATCTCCTAAAACACGATATGGACTTAGTCGAAGCCTTAAATCACACCAAACAACATCAAAACTATGAATCGACAATCGAAACCTTTCTATAAGCTTCCCACTTTTACACTTTTCCGAATGCGTCTGAATTACAGTTAAACATTCTGGAATGACGCCAAACTTTACGCACAAGTCATAAATCAAAACAAACCTATTCCAAGGCTCGAAAACTCAAACAGATATCGGTAACACCAAAGTCCACTTCAAATCAAGCTTAAGAAATTCTTAAACTTTCAAAATGCCAACTTCCCATAATAGGCGCCAAAATGCTCCCGCACCACTTGATACTCAACCCGAATACACGCCCAAGTCTAAAATCATCTTACAAACGTATTGGAACCTTCAAATCCTGACTTAAAGGTCGTTTACTCAAAAGTCAAACCTTAGTCAATTCTTCAAATTTAAAGCTTCCGAAATTAGAATTTTCTTTCCAAGTCAACTCTGAACTTCCCGAAATTCAATTTCAACCACACGTACAAGTCATAATACCTTAAGTGAAGCTACTCAAGGCCTCAAACTATTGAACGACGCACTAGAACTCAAAACGACCGATCGGGTCATTACAGTAATCTTATCCCTCTATTGTATCATTATTATACATGTATATTTTGTCGTATTAGCCTAGAAGTTGTTCTATGTTATCCTTCTAAATGAGAGTATTATTGTTCTATGTTATCCTTCTAAATGAGAGTATTCTTATTTCTTGCATTTATGCACTGCTTTATAAATTCAATATTAATGCCAAGCAATGGTATATGGCATTATTCTATCAAAATAACAATAGAGTCAAAACACTCTATAACAACTTAATTCATTTTGACTTTTTCTGGCTTTTATAGAGAATGATTGTTATACCTTTATAATTATATTTAACGTTTAAATATTATATGATTAGTATAGAAAATAATATCCAAAATTTAATTTTTTTTTCTTTCTTATTGTTACATATAAAAGATAATAAAATATTCAAATTTAAAATGCATATTTCACTAATTAAATTTAAATAAATCTAATACATATCACGACCCAAAATCCACTAGCCGTGATGCACCTAACCCAACCCGCTAGGTACGCCAACTAAAAGCCAACATAATCCAAATGAGTTAATGAGATAAATGATGAAATAATTGAAATTTTATACAACGGCCCAAGGACTGGTAGTACAAATCATGAACTACTAAGATTGGATTTTGCAAGAACTTATAAGAAATAAATATAATTTCTGTTTGGAATGTACATAAATGGAATTCAACTCTAAAATTAACCAGGAACAAGTGCTAGCTACATCTGGAAGGAAAGTACATCCTCACTACCAGCTCCTGTCATCCACCGCATCTCAGCTTCAAGATCTGCACCCAAGGTCCAGAAGTGTAGTATGAGTACAACCGACCCCATGTGCCCAGAAGTATCTTATCTAACCTCGCTGAAGTAGTGACGAGGCTTTTTAGTTAAAAGATACTCACTTGTATAACATGTGCGGTAGAATTAAAATATAAAGAATATTAGAACATAACATAAAATCACAACCAATCCTTTCCTTAAAGCGATGACCAACAAACCTTGGTCGTAAATCCATAACTTTCATAGTGAGAGAAATGTACTCAAGATATCAAATCAAATGGCATGGCAACACCCTCCGTGCATTTATATCATCCTCACCAAATTACACTAACTAGCATGGTGGTAGGCTTATACGAAGGTGAAACAAATGAGAAATGGCATGGATGTATCTATATCAAACAAGAAGAAACGCATGATCATTATAATCTAAACAAAATAGAAGGCATGGATGACTAACATGGTAGAAGGCTTATACGAAAGCACAACAAAGGAAAAATGGCATAGATGTAGATATAACAAACAAGAAGGAAAGCATGATCTTTATAAGCTAAACTCTCATTCTCATATGAAAATGTAAATGAAATGGCACGGTGTCACGACCCGATTTACACTCCGAAAGGCGTCGTGACGACACCTAGCCTCTACGACTAGGTAAGCCTAAATTTGCGGATAAAACTTAATTAGATACGATAAAAGTAAAGAAAGGAAAGGAAAAGTCTAGATAAGCATAACATTGCCGCTCAGTATGTACAATATATACCCCAAGACCCGGATTGTCACAACACAGTCACAAGCTTCTATACTATTATAGCTCTATACAAATCCGGAAAAGAAAATACATAGTAAGTGTCTCTATAAGATGGAATAGAAGGTGACTCGGAGGATTCTTCGAACGCGGCAGAAATACCTTACGGTCTCCTCGATGAAACTACAACGACCATTAGCCGCGCGGCTAAGAACTCGAACATGGATCTGCACACGAAAAACATGTGCAGGGAAGGGAATGAGTACACCACATTTGGTACCCAGTAAGTGCCAAGCCTAACCCCAGTCAAGTAGTGACAAGGTCAGGTACTGGATTTATAAATAAAATAGTTTAAATAGTACGAAAGAGAAATAAGTTCTAAAGTAGACAGTTAAAGAGTAATCTAAAATAAAACATTAAAATGGAGCCCTTGGCTCAGCACAACATATCACAAGTGAAATCTCCCGGGATACCGTCCCGTAGTCCCAAATATAAGTATGCAGTAAAAGGGGGATCTCCCAGAATACGTCTGTAGTCCCCACTTTAAATATACAGTGCTAGGGGGATCTCCCGGAATAACTCTAAACCTACTCCAGTCCTAATACCCCATTCGAACTTAGTAGAGCCTTCAAACCACATCACATAACACCAAAAACAAGAATTATACATGGATTCAAGCCTAAGAACTAAGAAAAATTTCAAAATTCTACATTTGATGCCGAAACACGTCACAACTAGTTTGAATGACCTCAAATTTGACACACATGTCAAAAATGACACTACGGACCTATAGCCACTCTCGAAATCCCATTCCGAGCCCGATATCAAAATTTCACCGATCGACTGAACTCGCCGAAATTCTAACTTTCGCCAATTCAAGCCTAACTCTACTGCAGACTTCGGAAACACATTCTGGACGCGCTCCTAACCCCAAAATCACTCAACAGAGTTAACGGAGTTGAAGGAATTCCATTCTTAACCCATCGTCACATAGTTCCAACTACGGTCCGAATTCTAAAGCTTAAACTCATAATTAGGGACTATGTGTCCAAAACTCTTCGAATTCCACACTAATCACTCCAGCAAGACCCAAAAGAAGAAACAAAAGTGGGGAAAGTAGTTATTAGGGGGTCGGGGCGCTAACTCTCTAAACGACTGACCGGGTCGTTACATTCTCCCCCTCTTAAGAAAATCGTTCGTCCTCGAACAAGTATAAGGACATACCTGAAGTAGTGAAAAGATGAGGGTACTAGCTGCGCATATCCTGCTCGGTCTCCCAGGTTGCCTCCTCGAACGGCTAACCCCTCCACTGAACCTTTACTGCTGCAATATTCTTCGACCTGAGCTATTTGACATGTCTATCCAAAATGGTTATTGGCTCTTCAACATAAGATAGATCCTTGTCCAACTGGACTAAAATGAAGTCCAATACATGAGTCGGATCACCGTGATACTTTTGGAGCATAGAGATGTGGACCAGATGAACTCCTGTTAGGCTGGGAGGCAAGGCAAGCTCGTAAGCAATCTCCCTAAGATGCTGCAATATTTCAAAAGGACCATTTGAATATCAGACTCAGTTTACTCTTCTTCCCAAACCTCATGACACCCTTCATAGGCGATACCAGAAGCAAAACCCGGTCACCAGCCAAAAATGCCAAATCACGATCCTTCTGGTCCACATAATCTTCTGCCTGGACTGAGTTGTACGAAGTCTCTCCTGAATCACCTTCACCTTGTCTAGGGCATTCTAGACTAAATCTGTACCCAACAATAGGGACTCGCCCGGCTCGAACTATCCCACTGGAGACCGACACCGTCTACCATACAAAGCCTCATACGGTGCCATTTGAATGCTTGACTTGTAGTTGTTATTATAAGCAAACTCTGCAAGTGGAAGATATTATTCCCATGAGCCTCCAAACTCCATCACACAGGCACAAAGCATATCCTCAGGAATCTGAATCGCGTGCTCCGACTGCCCGTTCGTCTGAGGGTGAAAGGTTGTACTCAACTCCACTTTGGTGCCTAACTCGTACTGAACGAATCTCCAGAACCGTGAAGTGAACTATGTACCTCTGTCTGAAATGATAGATTCTGGAACACCGTAAAGGCGGACAATCTCCTTGCTATAAATCCCAGCCAACCTCCATGAGGAATTCTATGGTTAATACTGGAATGAAATGGGTTGACTTGGTCAGCCGATCCACAATCATCCAAATAGCATCGAACTTTCTCAAGGTCCGAGGAAATCCAACTACAAAATCCATGCTGACCCGCTCCCACTTCCACTCTGGGAGCTCAATCTGCTGAAGCAACCCTCCTGGTCTCTGGTGTTCATTATTAACTTGCTGACAATTGATACACTTGGCCACAAATCCAACTATGTCCTTTTTCATCCTCCTCCACCAATACTGTTACCGTAGGTCCTGGTACATCTTCTCGGCACCCGAATGAATGGAGTACCACGAGCTATGGACCTTCTCCAGAAACAACTACTTGAGCCCCTCTACATTGGAAACACAGATACGACCCTACATCCTCATCAGGCCATCATCACCTATAGACATATCTTTGGCATCACCTTGCCGAACCCTGTCCTCAAGAACTAGAAGGTGGGGATCATAATAATGGTGCTCTCTGATGCGGTCATAAAGAGAACACTAGGAAACCACACAAGCTAATACCCGGCAAGGATCTGAAAGATTAAATCTACCAAACTGACTAGCTAAGGCCTGAACATCAAAGGTTAAGGGCCTCTTAACTGCCGGAAGATATGCCAAACTCTCCGCTCGGCAACTCAAGGCGTCGGCCACCACATTGGCCTTCCCTGGGTGGTATAATATAGTGATTTCATTGTCCTTGAGTAGATCCAACAACCTCCGCTGTCGCAAATTATGTTCCTTCTGCCTGAACAAGTGCTTCAAACTCGGGTGATCAGTGAAAATCTCACAGGGAACACCGTACAAATAATGACGCCAGATCTTCAGCGCGTGAACAATAGCTGCTAACTCGAGGTCGTGAACTGGGTAGTTCTTCTCATGTACTTTTAACTGTTTGGACGCGTAGGCAATCAGCCTACTGTCTTTCATCAATACTGCTCCAAGGCCAATCCTCGAGGCATCACAATAGATTGTATAGGAACCTAAACCCATAGGTAATACCAACACTGGAGTTGTATTCAGGGTTGTCTTGAGCTTCTGAAAGCTCTCCTCACACTCCTCAGTCCACCTGAACGGAGCACCCTTCTGGGTCAATCTGGTCATAGGTGCTGCAATAGATAAAAATCCCTCTACAAAACGGCGATAGTACCCTGCCAAACAAAGGAAACTGCGGATCTCCATAGCTGATGATGGTCTAGGCCAACTCTGCACCGCCTCCACCTTCTTGGGATCTACCTTGATCCCATCACAAGACACCACATGGCCTAAGAATGCCACAGAATCAAGCAAAAACTCACACTTAGAAAAATTTGCATACAATTTCTTCTCCCTCAAGGTCTGAAGCACAGTCCTCAAATGCTGCTCATGATCCTCCTGGGACCGAGAATATACCAAGATGTCGTCAAAAAACACAATGAAGAAGGAATGACGATAAGGCCGGAACACACTATGCATCAAATGCATAAAGGTTGATGGGGCATTGGTCAGGCCAAATGACATGACAAGAAAATCATAGTGGCCATATCTGGTCCTGAAGACAGTCTTCGAAATATCCGGCTCCCGAATCTTCAACTAATGATAGCCAGAACGCAAGTCAATCTTGTAAAATACCCTGGGACCCTGTAACTTGTCAAATAAATCATCAATGCGAGGCAAAGGGTGCTTGTTCTTCACTGTAACCTTGTTTCATGGTGCTACAAATGTAATACGAGATGCTTCCATGTGTAAATGGTTGTGGTTGTTGTTATGGCCCTGTGAAAGGGTAATATGTTGTTTCAGCTCAGTAGCTGTGTTTCTGGGAGCCTTAAGGCTTTGCTCAGGTAGTGATGATGGTTGCAATCAATTGTCGCGCGGTGTTGATATGATGATAGAACATTTGCCCGTATGTTGGGGAAGATGAATGGTTAAAGGGAGGTTTTCTCAGAGTGTGATTCCGGGGTTCAGTGCTTTTGTTCCGACAGAAGGAAGGCATTTGGAGTATGAATGGCTCGGTTGGGATTGATAAAGTAGTAAGACTTGGTGTCTTCAAGTAGGATGGGGTATGCACATGTGACATGTAGTCGGCATCGTTGATCGAATGGAATGTGTTAAGTTTGTCAGTGCTATGGTTTCTATGGTTGGGTGGGGTCAGAGTATCGTGAGGTGCGGTGGTTCAGTACCGGATAATTGTTGACGACGAAGCCAACTAGAGAAAGATAATCTTTGGAGAGCTCGATGTCATGGTGATCTACTAGTTTGAGAGCTACAAAGAATGATCCTGGAATGAGACTAGGCGGTGGTTCCATTTCTAGGAGGCCAGGTGTAAGAAGCGGAAGTCGAGCAGTCTCAAAGTGGGGGAGCGGCAGCACAGATTATTATTTGGAGGTGTTTGTCGCGCTTTATGGAAGTCCATGAAGAGCAGACAGACTAGTAAGTTTGTAAATGAAGCAGGGAATAGGATGTGGTATTGAAGTCGCAGAGAGCGTGCATTTCAGAATCGTTGGGAGGTGTCAACAGGTGATTTCTACAGGTGGGTTGTCTTCTGAGGATAAGTTAGCAATGCCGAGGTTGGTAGGTTTTGTAAGGGGTCCTAGTGGCTAGTCGGTAGGAGTTAGAATGTGTGAATGATGCTAGAGAATTCGAGTGTTTAGATAATTCTAGCAAGAGAATTTGGAAGATTAGGATGGATTGGCTGAGCAAGACCGTGTTAACAAAGGAGGAAGGGTCTCAGCAGGATCTAGAGTGTGCAAGGAGTAGCTTCGGGTCAAGAGGGGGAGTTCCACCACCTGCAATTGGGTTGTAGGATTGTCTTCGCATGGGGTTGAGGATTGTCGGCATGTAGGAAAGTTATTTCAGCTAAGAAAAAAGGAGTAAAATGGTAATTGTGCGTGGGATTTGATGGATTTGTAAAAAAATTGGCCCTGTTAGATCAGGGTAAGGCTTTGGAAGATTCAGAATTTATGCTTAAGGCATGGGCGAGTTGTAAGGATAGTGACTCAGTCACGTGTTTCATTGAAAAGGGTGTTCCTGTGCTAGGAGCGCCTTGGAGTGGATGGTATATAGGGATAGTCAGAGTGGGTGACTCTAATTAGCGGTCCTAGCGAGTTTAAAAGTTAAGAATGTGGCATTTACAGATTTCAAGCAGCAATATGATCAAGAATCGAGCTTTTGCAGAATAATTTCTGAGAAAGAGGAGGATGGTTGGTATTCTATGATATGTTTCTGCATGCATGATAATATTGGAGGAGAGAGAGAAATAGACTCCGGATTGAAGAAAAGAATTATCAAACGGGTATGAGGCGGGTTGCGGGATTTGGGCAGCGTAGTCTCGTGAATCAAGGTCACTCGGGATGAGTGAGGGTTGAGTTTTCTATGGGTTGAAGGAAGTTGTTATTATTCCAGAGGCAATTGAAGATGATTAAAAGAAGATAGATTGATTAGCCATGGTTGAAATGGCACATTTGCGGCAGTGATTGGTTCCTTTGATGGATATTTAGTTAGGCATGTGGTTTGTGTCGGTGTGTGCAAGGCTTGTCGACCATTGTAACAGATTTTATGTGGGGATCATTTGAGTTCTATGAACTGTTAGGTATAGGCGAATCCTGGAAGGGTTATGGTGGTATAGACTACCACTTAAGATTTGCATGATTTGGCGATAATGGGAATTCACTCGTGTGACGATATGGTACTATTCAAATTGAGTCAAGTAAAAAGTTTCCATATGATGAAGTGTTCACCCTATCGGTGGTTCAAAAGTTATGATGGAATTCTTGCGCTACCTCATGTTGGTATGTTAAGTGCGGGAAGAAGTATGTAACTGGGAGTAAGAATCGGGATTTAGGTCCGATGTTTGTAAGGATGTCATGAGCTCAGAGGAGCAAGGAAAAGTGATTCGAAAGTTCAGTGTAAGCTAGTATTATCTTCAGTGTCACCTGAGATCGGTATTCGGTGAAAGAAGCTTTGTACCCTGGTCATGGGTTCTTGAGGTGTCTTGCGGCCTTAGTGTGGTCGGTGTTATGGAATTGCAGACTTTTTGCCTTGTGTGGAAGGTCATGGAAGCATGACCGCGAAAAGATTATTTGAAGTGTGACATGTAGTCACTTGATGGAATTCAGATTTGGACTAAATATAAAGAAGTGCAATATTGCTTAATTGAGAATTTATGCCTGGAGGGCGTTGGGTGCAGTTGATGATGGATTATGGGTGTTATCCCCGATGATGATGGTTGTTCTCGTGTATTATGAGAGAATGTGGGTTAATATGGACCCAGGCAAATGCTATTAGCTTAGTTGGTGCGAGCAAGGTAGCTCGATGTTTGTGGATGGATTTAAATATGATTATGGGCCACGTATGAGCCAGGCATGCTCCTCTCAATATATTTCTTTTCATGGAAAGATATTAAAACATCGGGTGTTGTTCCATCTTCATCGAATTCATGTGTTATTGTGATTGTGTCGTGCGAGTTATGAAACGACTTGGTAATTTCTTATGTGTTGAGGTCCCGTGTAGTGGGGATGTTATGTGAGCAGGATAGCTCTTGAGATCCAGAGTGTATATATATATCGCACCTCACTTGTTCTTGAGTTTTGTTGCATAAGGCTCTATCAGTCTCCCTAGGATGGCATTATGCACTTAGCGTGCTTGTGATCAATATTCAGTAATTTGTAATAGTGAGCGAATCGGCTCTATATATGTTTCCTTACGTGAGTTTTATGTTATTTGGATCGGGTGGCACACTGCCATGGTGATGTTATTTGGTATCGGGTGGTACGCCGCCACACGTATGTTATTTGGGATCGGGTGGCACGCTGCCACGGGTATGTTATTTGGATCGGGTGGCACGCCGCCACAGGTATGTTATTTGGGATCGGGTGGCACACCGCCACGGGTATGATATTCGAATCGGGTTGCACGCCGCAACAGTATGATGATGAGTAAGGTTCGTATATTTATTTTCTTATGTTTTAATTCCTATTTTCTGGTAAGAACTCATATTAATTACATGAGCTGAATAGTTCCGTCATGTGTCGTTTCTTATTATCATGTTCAAGTTATGGCCTATTGGCGCAATGTGGTATCATGTAAGGTTCTTGGCCATGTTGGGGTGGTTTGTTTTCTGAGTAGTTCATACTGGGTGAGACGAGATTTTCGGATCAGGGATCAGTGCGATGAGGTTATGTGAAGTGTATATTAAAGAATAAATACCATTATTCAGGTTCATACTAAAAGTGATGATTCTAGTCAAGATGAGGTATTCAAGGATTTGTTAACTCTGCAGTTGAGTATGAATCTCTGCACGTTTCCTCCGCTGTGGTGGTATCGTCAGCATTATAGCAGGGTGTATGTATATTTGTTATGAGGTGCATTGGGAGCATCAGATTCGTGGAATTTTGACTATTAAGGTTCATGGAGCGTCATTGTGGTCAGATGATGAGTTGTGCGGTGCATGGTGCCGATTCTGCAAGGATATGCAGTTATGATCAGGTATATCATGTGCTAGTTGGTGCAGTGCTTATATATATATATATATTGAAACTAGGCCTGACTAGAGAAATTTCTGTGTTTGAATGAATTCTGAGCTCATTATATGGATAAAGAAGAAATCTCTAGATTTCATCAAGCTATTGTGCTCGACTGGGTTGTGGTAGCACGGGCAAGTGACCAAGGCGTTAAACAATGATTTTCGGTAACTCCAGAGCAGTTCTTAGTGGGAGAGAATGTAACGACCCGACCGGTCATTTTGTGCTCTAGCGCGTTGTTCAGCGGGTTGAAATCGTGAGCAGCGCCATTTTTGTATCATGACCCATGGGCGTGGTCGGAATTGAGTTCCAGGAAGTTTAGAGTTGCTTTGTAAAGAAAATTCTCATTTCAGAAACCTTAAGTTGGTGAAATCAACTAAGATTGGAATTTTGAGTAAACAATCTCTGAATCAGGATTTGAAGGTTCCAGCAGGTTCGTATGATGATTTCAGACTTAGGTGTATGTCCGGATCAGGTTTTGGATAACCCGGGAGCGTTTCGACGTATATTATGGAAGTTAGCATTTTCGAAGAATTTCATAAATTTGGGGTTGGAGTGCAGATCATTGAGGTTGATGTCCGTTTGGGATTCCGAGTCTGGGAATAGCTCTGTATGGTGATTCTGGTGTTGGGAGCGCGATCGAAAGTGAATTCGGATGTCCGGAGGTCATGTTGAAGTCATTTAGCTAAAGATAGAAATTTGAAGGTTTTTGAGAAATCCGGCCGGTAGATGAAGTTTTGATATCGATGTCGGAATGAAATTCTAGAAGTTGGAACAGGTCCGTAATGTTGAATATGACTTGTGCGCAAAATTTCAGGTCAATCGGACGTGATTTGATAGGTTTCGGCATCGGATGTAGAAGTTTGAAATTCTAAGTTCTTAAAGAATTGGATTTGAGTGCGATTGGTGATTTCGGCATTTTTTATGGCGATTTGAAGCTTTGAGAAAGTTCGTGGGATGTTATGGGACTGAGTCGTGTATTTGGACGGGGTCCTAGGGGTCTGTGGTGTGTTTCGGGGTGGTTTCGGGTTATTTCGGAGTGCGTTGCTGTTGTTGGTTTCTGGTGCTGCTGGTGTCCTATGCGATCGCAGCCTTAGATGTGCGATCGCGGAGAAGAAATTGAGGGGCGAATATTTTGACCTATGCGATTGCAGGTGCTGATGTGCGATTGCGGTGAAGGGATGGGTAGGCTAGTGCGATCGAATGCGGGGAGCTACGATCGCAGAGAAGAAATTTGGAGGGCTGCTGGTTGGCCTACGCGATCGCAGAAGGTGCAATGCGATCGCAGAGAAGGATGGGGCTTGGCCTATGCGATCGCGATGGCATTGCCGCGATCGCTGAGAGGAAAGATCTAGGCAGTGTTGTTTCTCTTTCATTTTTCAAAAGCTATGGACGATTTTAGAGAGGTTTTCAATAGGGATTTCATAGAGCTTCAGAGGTAAGAGGATTCTACCTATTTCTAAGATTAATACAAAATTTTTACATGGTTTTGATGTCAGGATTGGGGAAAAATTTGAGGACAATTTGAAAGAAACCTAGAATTTAGTAAATTTGATTTTGCCACGAATTGAGCATGAATATTGTAACAAATAAAGGCTATGGGTAGAGTGCATCTTCGAGAATTTCGGATTCCAGGCACGTGGGCCCGAGGGCATTTTGGTCATTTCTTCGAGCGGGGTTAGGAAAGTATATGATCTGTTTTTGTTGTGAGTATTAGGATGAATTTTCATTACTTTGTCATTTATCTGGTAGTTTCGGAGCGTTGCGCGTACGTTGGGGTCATCGAAAGGGATTGGAAACCGGTGTTGAAATTTCAGAGAGAGGTAAGTCTCCTTTCTAACTTCGTGAGGGGGAATTGTCCCCCTAGGTGAATTAATTCAGTATATGCTATTATCTTTGGGAGCTACGTATGCACGAGGTGACGGGAGTCCATGCGTAGCTACTATTATGCCATGTCCGGGTAGCCTAGGACCCACTAGCATGCTTTATATGTGTACCTGTAACCCTGCCTGTAATATTGAACTGCTAATATGACCAAAAGCGTAATCAAATGTCTAAAAGAAAGTTAGAGTTCATATGGTTAACCCTCTAGAACGAGAATTGGTTCCGCTGTGGACATATGTGTACCTGTGCTGGGTTTTATCGTGGAGTATCACTGAACTTGACAAATAAGTTTCAAAACAAATTATTTCAAAACCTATTTTTCATGCTTCTTATTACAGATTTTACTATCTTCCATGAGAAAACTATTTTCATAATAAAAAAAATGGATTTAAATGTGTGGAAATGTGTCAGCACTCGAGTTGCAAGTTTAATTCGCGATCGAGGGGAGCTTTATGTTAATTATATATATGAGTCAGCACTCGAGTCGCAGGTATGATTCGCGATCGAGGGGAGCTTTATGTTAATTATATATATGGGTCAGCACTCGAGTCGCAAGTATGATTCACGATCGAAGGGAGCTCTATGTTAATAATATATATGAGTCAGCACTCGAGTCGTAGGTATGATTCGCGATGGAGGGGAGCTTTATGTTAATTATATATATGAGTCAGCACTCGATTCGCAGGTATGATTCGCAATCGAGGGGAGCTTTATGTTAATTATATATATGAGCCAGTGTCTAGATATTTCCTTATGACTCCCGCCGGTTGTCCTGCCCTCATGTGCGCTTGGGGTTGTTGGGTACTATTTTTCATTGATATTAACTTGACAGATATTTGGGGGGAAAGGGAAAGTGTACATTGTTGCTTATTTTCAGCACTTACCTGGTTTTCTGTATTTGATACATATCTGATGTTTATTGTCTCACATGTCTACTGCATTCCATATATAATGTTTCGCATTATTACTGTTGGACCCTAGTAAGTGTCTAAACTGACCTCTCATCACTACCTCTCTGAGGTTAGGCGGGCGACTTACTGAGTACACATGTTTTTGTACTCATGCTACACTTGCTGTGCATTTTATTGCACTGGTACTTTCATATCAACGCGGAGGATTCGGAGACTTAGGCGAGTTGCACCATCCGGAGGCGATCCGCAGTTGGAAGAGTCACTTTCATACTGTATTTATTCATTTTTAAATTTCCTAGTCCAGTTGTACTTCGGACAGGCTTGAAGTGATTGTATAACTTCTTAGAAATTGCCCATGTAAGACACCGGGTTCTGGGGATGTGTTGGGATTTATTTCATTAAACTGAATTGATGTGCTATTGTATTTAAGTTTACTAAAATTTACTTATTTTGATTATGAAATGCAAGAAAAGGTAACGATTTCGAAAATGTTAAAACTGGAAGGTTATTTCTATTAATTGATGGTTTGGCTTGCCTGACTTTGTGTCCGGCGCCATCACGACCTTAGGAATTTTGGGTCGTGACACATTCGTCCACTCGTGAACGCTTAAGGATGGGTCTAGTTAGCCTCCACGAACGTGAAGGCCTTTGGCCGCTGATGCATCGCAAAGCGTCAGATGCTTCGCGAATGCGAAGAGCACCTGGCGCTTATTGTTCTAGTATTTCAAAATCGGGATTCTTTTCATTTTTCACTATTTTCAAGTTTGAACTCGGCCTAGAGACGATTTGGAAGAGGTTTATCATCCCAACATAATAGGTTAGTAGATTTTAACTTGTTTCATTACATTTCCATAAACATTCATTGATTTTAACCTTTAATCTATGATTTTCCATGGTAAAAGTTAGGGATTTAGGTAGAAATTGGGATTCTTGAGAAATTTATATTTAGACCTCAAATTGAGGTCAGATGTAGAAACTAATTACATAATCGGGCTCGGGAGTGAATGGGTTATGGGGTTTTTGTCCAAATCTCGGGTTTTGACCAAGTGATCTCGGGGTTAACATTTATTGACTTTTTTCCAATAATCTTTAAAAATTGAATCTTTTTCACTCGTGGGAAGTTTCTAAAGACTATTTTGAATTATTTGAACTATATTTTGTTAGATTTGATTGATTTGGAGGCTAATTCTAGTGGAAAAGACGCGGTTGAGCATTGATTTGGTTGCAGAATGAGGTAAGTGTCGTGGCTAATCTTGGCTTGAGGGATTAAGACTTGTTGACCTATTTTCTACGTGTATAATAGGTAGGGATGACCAATATATGAGGTGACGAGTACATATCCGTTGTTACTGGGTTAAAGCATGCGGGTGGGAGTTGTTTCTTTGTTTCTAATTTGTGTATTTGACTATGTTCTCCATGTTTAGGTTAGATTCTTACTTTTCCGGCGCTTAATGTTAAAAGCTGGTTCACTGATGTTTTTTTAGTTCTTTAAATTTGGTTTGGAGTAGACTTTTGTGTTATCGAGGTCCGTTTGGGATTCCAATCCTGGGAATAGTTCCGTATGGTGATTAATGACTTGTGCGTAAAATTTTGTGTCATTCCGAGTAGTCTAAGTATGATTCGACCCGTTCAGAGATAGATGAAAAGCTTGAAGTTCATAAGTTGATTCAATTTAGTTTTGGGGTACGATCCTTAGTTTCGTTGTTGATTTACGTGTTCTGAGGGTTCAAGCAGGTCCATATTATGTTTATGGACTTGTTGGTGCAGTTGGGCTGGGTCCCAGGTAGTTCGAGTGAGTCTCACACCACCTAGAGTTGAGTTCAAAATCCTGCTATCCGCTGTTCTAGTTTCCTTCTTCGCGAACACAGAGAAGACCTCGCATTCTCGATGAAGGAAAATTTGAGCTAGGTAAATGTTTTCTTTGCATTCGCATAAAGGAGCTCGCGATCATGAAGCTCTGGGACACTGGTCTTTGCATCCACGAAGGGTAAGGCGAGCTGGGCGGAGACCAGGTTGGTGGTCTTCCCGTTTGCGAAGAGGCCCTCGTGTTCGCAATGGTCATGCCAGGAAAGCATTCACCTTCACGAGCCTTGGATTGCATTCGTGATGTGCCATCTTTTAGTGCCTTGGCCACTTTGCCTTCACGATTGCGAGGCTATTGGTCCGATCGCAAAGAAGAAAAATTTGGGCAGTGTCTTTATTAAAGTCAGGACTTAGTCTTTCTCTAATTTTTATTTCCCTTAGCCGAATTTGGAACTTCTTGGACAAGGGTTTTCACCTAGCTATTGAAGGTAAGTGATTTTTATAAAATGTAAGTTACATACATAGATTATGGGTAGATTTTAACATATAAAATCTGAAAATTTAGGAGTTTGTTGAAAAACCTAGGTTTTGATAAAAATGAGATTTGACCACAAAAATTAATAAGGAATTAGGTAGAAATTATATATTTATGGGTAACCATTATTTACAAAAATTTATAGAATCCGGGGACGTGGGTTAGGGGTGGAATTTAGGAAACTTCCAAATATAGTTGGGTAGTTACTCTAATAGTTAAATTATGAACTTTTGAGCACATATTGATTACTTTGTACAACATTTGGCTATTTCGGATTGTGTGGTATCGATTTGAGGATTTAGTGTGAATTGTGGATCGGGAAGTGGGCTTGAAATAGAGGTAAGTCTCTTTCCTATCCTCGTAATAGGGAATTAACCCCTTAGGTGTTTAAATTGTTATTTGCTACTAATTATGGGTGATACATACGCACGAAGTGACAAGAGTCTCGTAGCTAAAATTCATGTTATGTCTGGGTAGACATAGGCCTTTATTATGCAACTACTTGCACTATTTGAACTCAACTTGCTAGTTTAATTGCTTGTATTAATAAGTAAAAAAATTGGTAAAGATTATGTTAAATCGAGCTTCATTACTTAGAGACTTGGCGGAATGATTAATTATTGAAGAAAATTTATATTTTTTTATGGGATTACTTTGGAGTTGTAAACACATAATTTGTAGTCCGAAGAGTTTGCCTATTCCTGTGAATCGGGCAAAACACCTCGGAAATATTTATATATATTATGTGATGCATCCATGGATTAAGCCATACGACCTCGGTAGTGTATGTACACGATTATTAAGGATTGGGCCGTATGACCTCAGTATTACTCGTGCCTGTTGTCGCTAAGAGTCATATTATACTCTACATATCCTTCATGACTTGAGAAATTGAAAATACACGTCGGCGCTTACTTTTAGATATTAGCATGTGGAGACTTTTAAGTTGTTATTTTGTTAAAGAATCATTTAATTTATTGGATCTTATTCAATTATTATTGTTGTATTTCATGCCTATTTATAATTCTTGCACATTATGTATTTGACAACTAGTAAATGTCGATCTTGACCCCTCGTCACTACTTTTTTGAGGTTAGACTAGATACTTACTGGGTACATGCTATTCACGTACTCATGCTACACTTCTTCACAAATTGTGCATGTTTTGAGGCAGGTTTATTTGGAGTTCGTTCTGGCGCACATCCACATTACCCGAAGGCCTAGTGGTGAGCTGCTTCTCATACTCCATTATGCAACACCCGGAGCCTTCTCTTGTTATGTTTCTTATTTCTCTCGATTCTATTTCAGGCAGTAGTTTTAGGGAGTTTTTTATATTCCACTAGATGCTCGTGCACTTGTGATATCAGGTTTTGGGGAGTCCTAGCGGATATTCATGGTTTTTAATTATAAATTTCGCTACTTTTCTCCCATGTTTAGTTTATGTTTTACATTACTACAATCATCCATTATTTTCTTCATTATTAAATAAAACCAATGGGTCGTGACATCTTGATATCAAAGCACTAGGTTCACATAGGTCTCGCAAGTCACGAGCGGTCCTAGTAGACTCTTGCAGATTCGTGCGAAGATGGTCGTACTTATCCTTAAGAGGCTATAGGGTGTTAGGAAACTTCTCTCTCATTATCAAATATTTTGCAGTTGATGTTGTACTAAGTATCTTTCTCTTATTCTCTCACAGATGGTGAGAACATGCACGGTAGATGTACCTAGTGGTGGAAGAGTTGCTCCCTCTGCTGCTAGAGGCCCATGTAGAGGTCGAGAGAGGGATATAGCTCCTGCAAAAGGATGAGGCGGTCCTAGATTTGCTCCCGGTGTACCACCACCGGATCCAGTGGAGGATCCTGTCATTGAGGAGCAGGGTGAGGTGCCTAAAGCTGAGCCGGCCCCGACAGATGTCATGTCTGTGCCGGGATTTAAGGAGGTCATAGGTCGTATGATGTGGTTCATGGACTCTATCACACAAGCTGGTTTATTTTCAGTAGACCCAGCCACATCTCAGGCGGGAGGGGGAGCACAGACCCCGACCGCTCAGGCTCCAAGGCACGCTACTGTCATACATCAGACCCAAAGTGCATTGCCTGTGAGTGGGCTCAGACAGTTGCAGTGGCTGCACCAGAGCCCAGACCCGATGCGACTGTCGAGCTGTATAAGTTGTTGGATAGATGGAACAGACTACATCCTCCTGCCTTTGGAGGTGAGCAACATGAGGACCCCCAGGATTTTATTGGTTGTTGCAGAGACAGGGTGAACAACATGAGAGTAATGGAGTCCAATAGGGTGGCAGTCTTATCTCCTTAGCAGACCAGCGAGCTTGCCTCCCTTGACTTGGGATAAGTTCACACGTCTTTTTCTGGAGAGATATATTCCACCCTCTCATAGGGAAGAGTTATGGGTTCAATTCGAGCGTCTACAGTAGGGTCATATGTTTGAAACTAATTATAAGGTGAGGTTCTCTTATTTGTAAATCCATGCACTTATGATACTCCCCACAGCTGCAGAGAGAGTGTGGAAATTTATTGCGGGCTTGCATTATAGCATTCAAGTTACTATGGCCCGAGAAGTGGAGATGGGGACTCCTTATGAGCAGGTTATGGAGGTAGCTCAGCGGATTGAGGGTATCCGCAACCAGGGCCGATTGTATATCAGGGATGAGAAGAGGTCTCGACATTCTAGAGGATTTAGCGGCACCCCGTATGGGGGCATAAGTCAGTTTATGAAGGGTCAGTCCAACAGACCCACTTATTCAGCACCACCACCTTCTCGGGGTGCACCAGTGCGGCCCTATTTTAGAGCCATTCCGGAGAGCTCCTACCGTCCACCGACTATTCAGGGTTCTTCCATCAGGTATTCAGGTCCCTAGGGTCAGACTCAAGGTCAATCATCTTCCGCACCGAGAGGTTGCTATAAGTGCGGGGAGCTTGGTTACATGAGGAGATCTTGCCCTAGGGTTCAGGTCAAGACAGTACAGTAGGTCCAGTAGAGTCATCGGCTTATGATCACCGCACTGACAATCTAGCCTACCAGAGGTGGAGGACAGGTGGGTACGGGTCACCCTAGAAGTGGCGGCCAGTTAGGTGGTGCTCCAGCTAGATTCTATGCTTTTCTAGCCAGACCAGATGCAGTAGCCTCAGATTCCATGATCACACTTATTATTTCTGTCTACGGTAGACTTGATTTAGTACTATTTGATCCACGATCTACATATTCATATGTTTCTTCTCTATTTACTCATTATCTAGATGTCTCTCGTGAATCCTTGGGTGCTCATGTATATGTGTTCATGCAGTGGGCGATTCTGTTGTTATGGATCGAGTTTACTTGTCATGTATTGTGAAATTTAGTTGTTATGAGACCTGAGTAGATCTTTTGTTGCTCATCATGACTGACTTTGAGGTCATCTTGGGCATTGATTGATTGCCATTCCAAGACTGTTACCTTGGCAATGCCAGAGTTTCCGAGATTGGAGCGGATGGGTTCATCTATTAGTGTATCTAGTCTACTTATCTCTTTCACATGGTCGAGAAGTGTTGTATGGCTTATATGGCTTATGTTCGAGATACTTATGCAAAGACTCCCACGATTGATTCAGTGCCTGTGGTGCAGGAGTTATCTTATGTGATTCCTTCTAATCTACCAGGTATGCCGCCAGATCGTGATAATCAATTCCAATATTGATTTGGTGCCAGGTACCCAGCCTATCTTTATCTAGAGAAAGGATTCGTCAGGCCGATTGTGTTGCCTTGGGGTGCACTGTTAATATTTGTGAAGAAGAAGGATGGGAGTACGCAGATGTGCATTGATTACCGCATGTTGAACTAAATTTCCTTTAAGAACAAGTACCTGTTGTCGTGCATTGATGATTTGTTTGGCCAGTTGCATGGTTCTAGGGTGTTCTCTAAGATTGACTTGAGATCTGGATAACATCGACTGAAGGTTTTTTCTTCGAATGTTCCGAAGACGGCTTTCCAGACTAGATATGGCCACTACTAGTTTCTAGTGATACCATTTGGCTTGACTAATGCTCCGGCGGTGTTTATGGATTTGATGAACAAAGTGTTCAGGATAAATCCTGAATCATTTGTCATTATCTTCATGGATTACATATTTATCTACTCGCATATTATGGAGGAGCACGAGCAGCATTTGAGAGTTGTCCTTCAGACCTTGCAGGAACAGAAGCTTTATGCTAAGCTCTCCAAGTATGAGTTCTGGTTAGATTCTGTGGCATTCTTGGGACATGTTGTATCAGGTAAGGGTATTGAGGTAGACCCCAGGAAGATCAAGAGTTTCTTGGGGTTAGCAAATTATTATCGTCGGTTTGTGGAGGGATTCTCATCTATTGTAGCAGTTTTGACTAGATTGACCCAGAAGGGTGCTCCGTTCTAATGGTCAAATGATTGTGAGGCAAGCTTTTAAAAGATCACGACCGCATTGACTACAACACCGGTGTTAGTGTTGCCTTTCGGTTTAGGGATGTAGATTATGTATTGCAATGCATCGCGTGTTGGCCTGGGTTGTGTATTGATGTAGGAGGGGCGAGTTATTACACATGCTTCATGTTGGTTGAATCCTTACATGAATAATTCCCCCATACATGGGTTGGAGTTGGCCACGATAGTTCATGCTCTCAAGATCTGGAGGCATTATCTTTATTGTAACGACCCGACCGGTTGTTTTGAGCATTTGCACTTTTCTTGCCAGTTCTCGGGCATGAATAGCCCCGTATGATGTATTATGACTTAGGTAAATCGTCGGTTTTGGTTTTCAGGATAATCATAATAGATTTGAAAAAATAATTCGCAGCTTGAAGCTTTAAATATGAAAGGCTTGACCAAGTTTTGACTTTTTAGTATTCGATCTAGGATTTGGATTTTTATGATTTTGTTAGATGTGTTAGGTGATTTTTGACTTGGGAGAGCGTCCGTAATGTGATTTGGAGGTCCGTGGTAAAATTAGGCTTGAATTGGCGAAAGTCAAAATTTGGTGTTTCTCGGTCGGCAGTGGAAATTTTGATATTGAGGTCGGAATTGAATTAAGGAAGTTAGAATAGGGTTTTTGTGTCATTTGTGACGTGTATGCAAAATTTGAGGTTAATCGCACTTGATTTGATAGGTTTCGGCATCAAATATAGAAGTTGGAAGTTCTTAGTTTCATTAAGCTTGAATTGGGGTGTGATTCACGGTTTTATCATTGTTTGATGTAATTTGAGGCATCGACTAAGTTTGTTTCATATTATGGGACTTGTTAGGATACTTGGTTGGGGTCCCATGAGGCTCGGATATGTTTTGGAAGATTTTGGCGTTTTGAGCATAAGCATGTAATGATCCAAAGGTCCATTTTTAATTCTAGAGATTGAAATTTCATTTCGAGACTTCCGGGATTTTGATAATGAATTATAGGAGTTATATGGAAAGTTTAGTCTAATTTCATCAAGTCGCGATTGGGTTTTTGACGCGAAACATGAGTTAATTGTTTAACGAGCGAAATGGGTATCGCACTGAGCAAATGAGCTCTGAATTGAGTTTCGATGCAAGGGCTATGTTCGTATTATTATTTGTAACTCATAAGAAAAAGAATCATCGAATTATGAGTTCTTATGGTGGAGTTAGAGCATTTTTAGTAAAAATAAACATTGCTGGTGCAACAGATCTGGTGCGCACCTTTAGCGACCAGATTTGGCTTTTAGCGACCATATTCGTGTTTTTATTGAGTTGTCTTATTTTTTTTTTTGCTCATTGCCACATTTTTTGACAAAAGAACGCAGCTTGGGGCGATTTTTTAGCGAGAAGTCATGGGAAATCTTGAGGTAAGTCACTTGTGATCATTTCTACTCCATAGTATTGAATTATCATCGAATAATCCGACTAGATTACATGTTTCTGAGGTGTAAATTAGGGAAGTTAGGGCATGGGAAATTGGAGACTTTAATTGAGGAATTGAAGGGGCAATTGTGGTCCGATTTTTATGTTCTTGGTATGTATAGACTCGTGGAAAAATAAAGATTCTGGTTTTGTAATCTTTATCGAATTCCGAGATGTGGGCCGAGGGGTCGGGTTTGGCCAATTTCGGGATTTGTGCCTAATCTTGATAATTTTCGAATGGGTTTTGTCTTCCTAGCATATATTGATGTTATTAATCTGGTTTTGGTTATATTCCGAGCATTCGGGAGCCGATTCAAGGGGCAAGAGCATCGCGGAGTAGTTATCGGGCTGGTTTGAGATAAGTAATGACTGTAAATCTTGTCCTGAGGGTATGAAACCCCGGACTTCACACTGTATCACTATTTTGGACTGGCGCACACACTAGATGACGAGTGTGTGGCTTACACCAATAGCAATTGTGACTTGGTCCGTCCCATAGGAACTATTAAGTTGCGTATTTCATTATAAACCATATGATATTTCATGTTTAAAGATTATTACTGTGTTTTGGGCGGAATGCCGTATTTGGGCCTCGTGCCATGTGTTTACACCCCTTGGGGGCTTTTTACTTCTATTCCTCACTGTGTTGACTTATGATTACACTCAATCATATTGTGCTTAACTAATTTAAAATTCAGTCTAATTTACACTACTTTGATGCATAAAATGATATTTTTGGGTCGAGTACCCCGTTTTACTGATAGCCCGAGTGGCTTTTGAGTGGTTTCTTACTGAGTGAGCCCGAGATCCTATATTGAGAGGAGTATATATGGATCTGGATGCACGCCGTAGCGAGATATGTTGGATCAGGCTGCACGCCGCAGTGATATAGCGTTTGGGATGTAGGAGTCCCTTCAGAGTCTGTACACACCCAGTGAGCGCAGGTACCTACAGAGTGGGAGTGCCGAATGCCGAGTGTCGAGTGCTGAGTGTCGATTGCTGAGTGACGAGTGATTGGGAGGAATGAGTGGCTGTGAGGTTTCCCGAGAGGCTGATTACGAGTGATTGTGAGGCATACTGAGGGACTGATTCTGAGTGATGTTATGCCCGAGGGGCGGTTTATTATTCATGTTTTTTCCCGAGTGGTTACTTATGATTCATATCATTTTACACTAAACTTCTTTGACATTTTATTGAAACTGTTGGAAATTACATTTTTTCAAAGGATTTTCACTGAAATCGACTTTTTAAGCATGATGATTTAATGTATACACTGTTGGAAAGAAAGACTGTGCTTATTGTAAATTGATGGTTTACTTTATTTGTTTTTTACTGCTTAGACCTGATTTATTTTCATTACTACTGAGTTGGTGTACTCACATTACTCCCTGCACCTTGTGTGCAGATCCAGGTGTTAGTGCAGAGTGAGTTGTCTATCTGTTCTAGACACTTCTCAGATATTTTGCGAGGTAATTGCACGCGTCTGTAGCCCTGCTCTCTCCTGCTTACTGTTATAGAGTTTATTTTCCAGACTTGTATATTTTCTGTAGATGGTCATGACCAGTGACTCCGGGGTCTTGGGGTTGTATTTTAAACTTATGGTGTAGCTTTGTCTGTTTAAAAGGTAATTTAAATGAAACATTTATGGGTTATCAGTTTAGAAATGATATAAATGAAAGATTCTTTACAGTGAGTGTTAATTTGGCTGGCCTAGTTCCACGATAGGCGCCATCACGACTAGTTTAGATTTGGGGTCGTGGCATTTATGGGGTGTCCTGTGTGGTTTACATCAATTATCATAACTTGCATAATTTGTTTAAGCAGATGGATCTTAATTTGAGGCAACGCAGGTGGCTTGAGTTACTGAAGGATTATGATATTACCATTCGGGCAAGGCGAATAAGGTTGCGATGCCTTGAGCAGAAAGTCGGAGAGTATGGTTAGTTTGGCATTTATTTCAGCAGACGAGAGGCCATTGGATTTGGACATTCAGTCCATAGCTAACAAACTTATGAGGTTGGATATTTTAGAACCCAGTCGAGTTCTTGCATGTGTTATGGCTCAGTCTTCATTATTTGAGCAGAATAGTCTTTTCAGTATATGATGATCCGCACTTGCTGGTTCTTAGAGAGACATTACTACAGGGTGGTTACAAGGAGGTTACTATCATTGGGGATGGTGTTCTACGATTCCAGGGTCGCCTATGTGCTCCTAATGTTGATGGCTTGAGGGAGAAGATTCTAGAGGAGGCACACAATTCTCCATATTCTATTCATCTAGGTGCTACGAAGATGTATCGCGACCTGTGGCAACATTACTGCTGGAGGCAGGTGAAGAAGGACATAGTTGAGTATGTATAAAGATGTCTAAATTGCCAGTAGGTTAAGCATGAGCACCAGAGGCCAAGTGTCTTACTCTAGCAGATGGTTATACCATAGTGGAAATGGGAGCGCATCACTATGGACTTTGTATTTGGGTTGTCACGGATGTTGAGTATGTTTGATGCCATTTGGTTCATTGTCGACAGGCTGACCAAGTCGGTACACTTTGTTTTGATTGTGCAGGATACTGTCTTGTTGCATGTTTTATCTGTTTCCATCATTTCAGATAAAGGACTCAACTCACTTCGCATTACTAGAGAGCAGTACAGAGCGAGTTGGGCACCGGGTACAGCTCAGCACAACCTTTCATCCGCAGACCGACAGGCAGTCGGAGCAGGCAGTTCTGATTCTAGAGGAAATTCTTAGAGCATGTGCGATTGAATTCAGAGGGAAGTGGGATCGATTCTTTCCTTTGACCGACTTTGCTAATAACAACAGTTATCACTCTAGCATCGAGAAGGCTCTATTTGAGTCTTTATATGTCGTTCGCCCATCGGATGGTTTCAGCCTGTCGAGTCTAGGTTATATGGCACTGATTTAGTGAAGGATTCATTGGAGAAGGTAAATTTGATTCAAGAGCGGCTTCGCACAACACAGTACAGACAAAAAAGTTAAGAGGATCAGAAGGCGCGTGATTTATCATTTATGGTGGGCGAGAAGGTTCTCTTGGAAGTCTCACCGACGAAGGGAATCATGAGGTTTGGGAAGAAGGGCAAGCTGAGCCCAAGGCTTATTGGCCCATTTGAGGTGTTGAGGCGATTTAGGGAGGTTGTTTATGAGATAGCTTTGCCTCCCAGTCTATCGGGACTTCATCCGTTCTTCCATATGTCTATGCTCCAGAGGTACCATGCCGAAAGGTCGCATGTTTTAGATTACAGCATGGTCCAGCTAGATGAGAGCTTGGGCTATGAGGAGGAGCCTATTGCCATTGTTGACTGACAGGTTTGCTAGTTGAGGTCTAAGAAGATTTATGTAGTAAAGTTCTAGTGGAGGGGTCAACCAGGCAAGTAGGCGACTTAGGAGGCCGAGGAGGACATAAGGAGCACATATCCACACTTATTCAGCACTCCATGTATGATTTTAGACCAGTTCGAGGACGAACATTTGTTTAATAGAGAATGTAACGACCCGATCGGTTGTTTTGCTTTTTAGGTCCTTATTCCCCTAATTAAGACTCCCTGTATGCGCTTTTACTATTTTATGACTTGCGGAGATGGTTGGTTTAGGTTTGGACGGGTTCAGGTTGAAATCGGAACACATAGTTCATTAATAGTGGCCTAAGATGGCCAAGTTTGACTTGAATCAACATTTTGAGTAAACGACCTCAAAACTGGGATTTGATGGTTCTAATAGGTTCATCTGTTGATTTTGGACTTGGGTGTGTGTTCGAATCAGGTTTTGGGTAATCCGGGAGCATTTCGGCGCTTAATATTGAAAGTTGGTTCATTGAAGGTTTTCTAGTTCTTCAAATTTTGTTTATAGTAGACTTTGCTTTTATCGAGGTTCGTTTGGGATTCTAAGCTTGATAATAGTTTTGTATTGTGATTTATGACTTGTGTGCAAAATTTGGTGTCATTCCGAGTAGTCTAAGTATAATTCGGCGCGTTCGGAGCTATTTGAAAAGCTTGAAGTTCATAAGTAGATTCAATTTGGTTTTGGGGCGCGATTCTTGGTTTCGTTGTTGTTTTGCATTTTTCGAGGTTTCGACCAGGTACGATTATGTTTATGGACTTGTTGGTCAGTTGCGCGGAGTCCCGGGTGGCTTGGGTGAATTTCGGACCACTCGGATGGTCAGGTCAGGCAAGCCGTTAGCGAGCCTTGGATCGCGTTCGCGATGTCTAATCTTTCAGCGCCTTGGCCAATTTGCCTTCGCGATCGCGAAAAAGGAAATCTTAGCAGCGTCTTTATTAAAGTCGGGCCATTTTCTCTCATTTTCATTTACCTTGGCTGAATTTGGAGCTTCTCGGAGAAGGGTTTGACCTAGATATTGAGGGTAAGTGATTGTTGTACAATGTATGTTAAATACATAGATTATGGGTAGATTTTCACATGTAAAATGTGGAAATTTTAGGAGTTTGTTGAATAACCTAGGTTTTGATAAAATGATATTTGACCATGAAAATTATTATGGAATTGGGTAGAAATTATATATTTGTGTTTGTAAGGTTATGGATAACCATTATTTACAGATATTTCTGGAATCCGGGCACGTGGGCACAGGGATGAATTTTATGAACCTTCCAAATTGGGTTGGGTATTTACTCTAATAGTTAAAATTATGAACTTTTGGGAACATATTGATTAGTTTGTACAACAGTTGGCTAGTTCCGGATTGTGTGGCATCGATTTGAGGCTTTAGTGCGAATTGTTGACCGGGAAGTAGGCTTGAAATTGAGGTAAGTCTCTTGACTAACCTTGTAAGAGGGAATTAACCCCATAGGTGTTTAAATTCTTATTTACTACTAATTATGGGTGCTACGTACGCACAAAGTGATAAAACTTCGTGTGTAGCTAAAATTTATTATATGTCCGGGTAGAAATAGACCTTTATTATGCAACTACTTGCACTATTTGAACTCAACTTGCTAGTTTAATTACTTGTATTAATAAGTAAAAAAAATTGGTAAAGATTATATTATATCAAGATTCATTAATTAGAGACTTGGCGGAATGTGTAATTATTCAGGAAAATTTAAATTATTTTATGGGCTTACTTTGGAGTTGTAATCACATAATTCGTAGTCCGAAGTGTTTCCCTATTCATGTGCATCGGGCTGAACGCCTCAGCAATATATATATATATATATATATATATATATATATATATATATATATATATATATATATATATATATATGTGTGTGTGTGTGTGTGTGTGTGTGTGTGTGTGTGTGTGATCCATCCATGGATCGGGTCTTACGACCTCGGTAGTGTATGTATTTGATTATTATGGATCAAACCGTACGACATCGGCATAACTCGTGCATGTTGTCGCAAGGAGTCTGATTATACTCGATATATCCTTCATGACTTAAGATTTTGTAAATACAAGTCGCCCCTTACTTGTTGAGATTAACATGTGATATTTGGGTCTTTTAATTTGTTGTTTTGTTAATGAATTATTTAAATTATTACCTCTTATTACATTATTGTTGTTGTATTTCATGCCTATTTATAATTCTTTCACATTATGTATATTGACCACCAGTAAGTGTCGATGTCAACCCCGCGTCGCTACTTCTTCGAGGTTCAACTAGATACTTACTGGGTACACATTGTTTAAGTATCGACGCTACACTTCTTCACATATTATGCAGGTCCTGAGGGAGGTACATTTGCAGCTCATCCAGACACGCATCTCATGCTCTGTTCTGCAGCACCTGGAGCCTTCTCTTGTTATGTTTATCATTTCTGTCTATTTTGTTTCAGATAGTAGTTTTAGGGAGTTTTGTATATTCTATTAGATGCTCGTGTACTTGTGACAACGGGTTTTGGGGAGTCCTAGTAGATATTCATGGATAGTTTTATTAAATTCGCTACTTTACTCTCATGGATATTTTATTACATTACTACGATCACTATTATTTTCTTCGTTATTAAATGAACCAATGAGTTTAAAAATATTAAAATGAATACTGAAATGGATAGTTCATCGTTTGCTTGTCTAGCGGCGACGTTGGGCGTCATCATGACCTATAGTGGGAATTGAGTCGTGACATGTCCTATCACTTTCCATGTTACATCACATGTGTTTTCACATCACATATTGATGGGACATATGTTTTGACTAACTTGATCTGTTTATTGAGAGAAATTTTACAGGCTTCCATGTAATTAATAGATTGTGCTATAAAGATGAAAGATGGTTATTTAATTGAAAATATGGCTTGTAGTATTTATTTGAAAATGCCAATGATTAAAAAAATAATTTAGTAATTATTATTTTTATTTTTCTCAATAAATTAATAGACTATCCTAATATTTCAAAAGTAGGACAATTATCAATAAAGTATGTGAGACTTAGAAAAGATGCACAAAAATAGTAGTATTTAACTAATTGCAATAAAATGATAAAAATTACTATATTTTTTGAAAACATGGATAATTATCAATAAATTGTATTAAACCTAAATTAGTGTAAAGACTACATTTTATCATTTATTTGACTAGAAAGCCTGCACAAGTTAATTTTAAAATACGGAGGGTCATAATTGAAGTCAACGATAGAAATGTGGATAATAGCACAAATAGCTATAACATGACTATGGTAATCATGTAATTGAATGCATCTCAACAATATAATAAGCAATTTCATCGTTCAAAAGTCTTATTATAACATGTAACATGAATAAAATAAGCTATTTAACCACCAAACCATGAATCAATGAGAAAAGTATGTGACTACGACTCGACAAAGAAGCTCAATATCACAAACAATTATTTATTCCCAATTCAACAAGTCATGATCCTAAACATGCTTATGAACCACAATTACGAGTCATCGCGTAGTTATAGAATCATTGAAACATGGATAATAAGCTCACATAGTCCCAACTAGGTATAAACAGATGTCAATACCGGATATGATCATAACCTAGCTATGCGCATACACTCGTTACCGCACATATTGTGACTCCTAAATATAGCAACAAACAATAATAATAACATACCCAGTAAAAGCCCACTAGTAGGGTATGGGATAGCAAAAAACAACAACAACCTAGTAAAATCCCACCAGTGGGGTCTGGGGAGGATAGAGTGTAAGCAGACCTTATACCTACCTTGGAGGGGTAGAGAGGTTGTTTTCGGGAAACCATCATCTCAGAGACAATAGATCTGTGACAAAAAAAAATCAGAAAAATAATATCAGCAACACGAGAAATAGCAAATAAATAAAAAAGCAGTAACACAATATGCAAAAGTGTGAAACACAACATAAACTGCTAGCAGTGCTAGACAAAACACATCTAGCAACATGTAGCAAATAGATTATCTATGAGGGGAATTACTTTTTACAAGGATAGAAAAGAGAATTACCTTAGCGGGATAGTCTTCAACCTTCAAAATTAGCTTTTACTCTCAAATAAACCTCCAAATGACTCGAATCTAGTCATATACAACTCAATAATATCAAATAATGCCATGTGAATCGATTCCAAATAGTAAAGATTCAATTATTAATCAAATCCCCAAAAGTCAACAACAGTTAACCCGGGCCCACATGATCAAAACTCGAGTCCGGGTATAGATCCCCGACTACCTATGATGAAAATCCCTTCCAAAATGTCCTCCACTTGAGCTCCAAAACTCAAATTATTGAAAAATGCACAAAACCCTTGAATATAACTCACTGCCAGGGATCTCGAATCTACAACTCTCATTGTTTCTTCTATGAGGTTACAACTGTTACCCCAATTTTTGCATCTATGAGCTTTACTAAATAGCCAACCACGTGCACCTGCGACGCACCATCTGTATTTGCAGGATCGCAGGTGCGATAAATATTTTGCTCCTATGACATCTCATCTGCAATAATCCTTGTCGCAGTTGTCACCACTGTCAATCCACAACCCTTCACAAAATCAAAAAAAACACATCGCAGATGCGACACTACACCTTCGTTCCAAAATCTCGCAGGTGCCACACACCAACACCAGAACTGCCAACAACACTAAAATGGTCTAAAACCATTTTGAATCACACCCGAGCCCTTCGGGACCCCATCCAATCATACCAACAAGTCCCAATACCTAATTCAAACTTATTCAAATTCTCAAATCGCAACTAATAACACCAAAACTAAGAAGCAACGATCCAAATCCATCTCTTCACTTCCAAATGTTCCAACTTCGTCAAACATGTCCAAATCATGCCTAAACATTTCAGATTTCAAGCAAACTTTGCACACATTTTCTCATTAACTAAACAAACCTATCCAAAGTCCTGAAACACCAATAATATCCCAATAACATTAAAGTCAACTCTCGGTCAAACCTACCAACTCTCCAAACCTTCAAGTTATAAATTTCAGCAAATAGAGCCAAAACCTTCTAGAAATCTCTAAATCCAAATCCGAACATATGTCTAAGTCCTAAATCATCATATGAATCTATTGGAAACGTAAAATCACCAATCATAGGTTATCTACTCAAAAGTCAAATCTTGGTTAACTCTTATAACTTAAGCTTCCAAAAATAGAACTAAGTGGTCCAATTCACTCCCAAACCTTCCAAAATACAAGCTAACCATCCCCGCAAGCCACAAAATAAAAAATAAGCATACGAGAAGTATCAAATAGGTTAATTAGGCTCAAGTATACAAAACGACCGGTCAGGTCGTTGCATTTTGAGTTGGTTTCATAGCATTATGCATTTGTTGTTATATATGTTAATTTGGTTGGATAGGTCTCTTTCCATTATTTGTTATCTTCAGGTTGTTTCTATTTTTGTGCACGGATCTCATCATATGAGGTTCTATATGGAATTTAATGTGCCATATTGTCTGAGCAACTTGTACTGGGTGAGATGAGGTTATTGGATATGGAATTAGTATAATCAAATTTGTATAAGGTATGTTTAAAAGAAGACTGTCATGAATCATCTCATAATTTGGCAATGGTTTTTGTCGGGTGTGAGGACTCTCTAACTGGTTGTTTTGATGGTGGTTATGAGTTTCTACAAGTTTATTTCATGTGTTATGAGATATATTACCAATACCGAGTTTGGTGATGAGCATATATTACAGGCAGAAGATATGGTTATAGGTATATGAGTTATGGGGCACATCATATGGTTACATTATAAGAGTACATTTATGACTTGATGTAGCATCTTGGTGTTGTACCCAATTTTCCCCTCATATTTTAAGATATATATATATATATATATATATATTTTCAAAATAGCATATTTACATCATCATTTAGTTTGCAAACCTATACAAGCATTTTTCATAATTTTTCGTAATTTTTAGAAGCTCTAAATTAGTTTATTTCTATATTTTATTATATAAATATTCAATAATTATCCTTCAAATTATTTTTATGATGATTTAATCATCAAAACTTATTATTTACACCAATATGTATGTTTTATAATATTTTTACTTCATTTTTATAATTATATTTGCATTTTTGGCTAGTTGCACAATTTTTATATTCATGTATAATTACATTATTTGTGCCAAAATAACTTTTTATATTTTTATAATGTTAAGTTATTATTATTAATCACTTTAGTGCACAAATAATATTTTTTTATTTATTAATTATTTTTATAAATTATTTTTGATAAATATTGGGTATTTAAAAACTAGCCCAATTCTAAGCTAATTTTCAAACCAATTTTGGCCCAAATCCTAAACCCACACCCTCTACTCTCTCAGCAGCCCAAACTAGCCCAACCCTCTAAAACCTGATTGCGACCCGCGCAGCCAACCCAACCAACCCCTTTTAAAATTCTGGTCATTGATCTCTAAGATCAACGACCCAAATCTAATTCCCCTTTTTAATTAACCCAACCTCCAAACCCTAACTCATTTCCCTCTAACCCACATCCCCAAAATCTCTCAACCTCTCATTCTCTCTCTGAAGAACCCTAGCCGCCTCCCCCTAAATCCTTCTCCTAATCCCACTAAATATGGGATTTGATCGCCATATTCTTGCCATATTCGACCCCTTTGGGTACTGGTTGTTCTCTTATGGTGTTACCTAAGTGCTTGGCTAAACATCGCAAGCAAATCTCTTCCGAAATCGAACCAAAATAGTTCTAATCTCTGATTTTGAGTTATATTTCGTCTATATATGATCTATGCTACTGTGTGAGTTCAATTTTTTATTTAGATTTTGTTTATTTACACTTTCCCTAAAAAAACTAGGGTATACAAATTTCTCTCTTAAATTGATTTTAGATCAATTTGCATGTTTATTGCTTAAGTTGTTGCTCGATTTTTACTACTATATAAACCCCTCCTCCATTCCCTCTTGGAGAGACTTTTGAATCGGTAAAATATCCACTAAAAACTAAGGTTGTACACTCTGTTGTTCATTTATTCTCTTGTTCTATTTTGGCTCTTGGCCGGCTGAAAGCCAAGGCCACCGGATTTCCTATTTTCTCAACCTTCCTTGGGTGTGAGAATTGCCTTGGGTTCCTTGAAGCCCTTGGGAACTTGACGCATCTAAGGTTCTAGGTCATACTGATGTGTTAACATTCAAGGAGATTATGTTCTTTTCTTGTTTATGTACTTGTTGATCAATAACTGGTTAGTTCTCAACCTTTGAAATGTCCATTTTCTTATGTTCTACTTAGCATGTCCATGCCTCTTAAATTGCATGAATTAATATATTCTCTAGACTCTCTCTATGTGTGACTGCCTATAATATGAACCTCTCTAGCATTGGCTCATGCTTAATTTGTTAGTTCTAAAATATATTTATGTTTAACTTAGGCAATATGGACAGTTTGGAGTTCGCTTAGCTTAATGTATTGATAATTTGAGTGTTTTCATTGGCTATATGGCCTCATTTTGTTTCTTGACTTATTCTCAATTTCTATAGTCATTAATTTATATCCATGATATGCTCTAACCTGTGTTAAAACTCTCATTCTAGTTGTGATTTGCTCCTATGATCATGTTTATCACCTAATATGTGCTTGCCTTGCTCAATTATGTACCCCCTAGCAACTAGGTGGAACCTTTGAGATTAGTTTTCTTAAATTTGTGTACCCTATAACATCTTGTTTTGCTTGCTTCATTGGTATAAGCTACACTATTTAATCCTTGGTGTTTAGCATAGTTGTATCCTTTAGGCTTGAACTTGTCAATTTAATATTAATTGTTTGTCTTGTTGGCCTGATGCTCCCTTGCTTATCAATGTGTAACAGATGTACGCCACCCCAGTGTACTAAGTGTGGACTTGCCACATTAACCTGTCTCTTGAGTTTGTGCACCCTCTCTGTTTATATGCTCATTATGTGACCACTTTTTGCAATGGTTGTTTCTAAAACTACAAAGGCATTCCCTCAAACTCTATTATTTGACCACTATTTTCATTGGTTATTTACCCTATTCTAAACCTATAATTCTTTGCCAGCTCAAAGCCAAGGCCACCAAAGCTTCTCTACTAAACTCCCTAGTGTAAGCACTTCTAGGGGCCCACTTTGAGACCCTTGTGAACTCTGACACGCTATGGCTTGAGAATCTTGGCCATTTTTCCTGACTACTCAATTCTTCCCCTCTTTCAACCTAGTGAATTTGCAACGTACTTTCTTTCCATGATCCTATAATCAAATTGTGGTTGTTGGGTTTGGTTCGAGTTCTTCTATGGTTTCTGGGCTATGGTGAGATCTGTGTGGAGACAAAGTTGTAGGCTCGACAGGGCTGGGTACCTTTTAGGCTTGTCTTTGGCCTTCTATAGTTATTTGTACCACTTTGTAATTTTATTCGCTATTGGACCTGTAATAATTATGTAATAACAATTGGGGTATTAGTGAAAAATTGGAAAAATAGGTCTATTATAATGTTTTCATGAAAGGGTAGAAATCCTGCCTATAGTATCTGAGTGTTTCGTTTTGCTCAACATACTCTATTTCTATATGTTTGTTCGATAACATGCCAATATGACATGAATATTTCACATGATCACATGTTCCACTCCCACACGTTATTATCTGCCTATTATGTTACAACATAGTGATTATTTGTTCAATTTGATCTATGTTAGATATCATACCCAAAGGATCACGTTGAGTAACAAATACCTGCTCTTCATAATATTCGCGTAAATATCATGCCTGTAGGAATATAACTGAATTGGCTACTAATACTGTTATTCCTATTGTATTGCTCGCCTAGAAAGCATGCCTATAGGAATGAAAGGAAATAGAGCCTATTTCAATTTCCAATTCTTAGAAAGCCTGCCTATAAGATCCTATTGCTCGCCTAGAAAATATGCTGATAAAACCAAACGCTAGCAATTTTGAACAATCAAACCATTTCACTGCCTTATTGCACAAACAATTTAGAGATTAGGCCTATAGTATTTGTAATACTTACGATCTAAAAAAACTTTGTCCTAAGAAAACAACACTTCCTGTAGGTTTAAAATTTATAATCACATATAAGCCATGACTATAAGATCTAAGGACTCTATTTTGTCTTAATTCTGAAATTGGCCTACTGCCTTACTATGAACATGTTTGCGTGCATTTTGTTGCTTACATGTGGAGGCTAACTTGAACCATTCATTGTCTTTATGTGCGATCATCCTACATGTTTTGAATGTCGCTTAGATTTATCATTTTGAGCAACCTGAGTAAACTCTAGAACCATCCAAATAGTAGGTCCAAAGCCTCATGGGCCATAGGCATGGGACAGGTAGTGCACGTATAAGGCCCGATTTAGAATCAACCAGTGCGTTTTAGGTAAAAATTAAAGATAGTAATGGGGTAGCAGGAGATGATAGTCTATGTCTACTGAATAATACGAGTAACACCTCATCTCGAGGGACTTACGAAGTATTATCTATGTTGGAGGGGGTGTTCATTTAGGCTAAAAAATATAGGACCCCCTATCTTATCTTGAATCAAGTGTCTGTATTTATTCAAAGTCTTTTGATAATAAAACTGCCCAAACTTCTTGTTTTCTCTCTGTCTTTGTTTATCTGAGTAATTCATATTACTCGAGTTTGGCCGGGACCCACAATTGGTGACGCACACTAGTAAACCCGAGTCATATGAAAATAGGTTCCCTAACACACCTTAAACCCGTTAGGTGGAGACTTTCCTCTTTTGACCCCTCCTTAAAATAGTTGTCACATGTCGAAACCTGATTTCCCGAAAAAAAAGAGGCGCGATAGCATGGCGACTCTGTTGGGGATATTTAGGCTCTTACCATAGAAAACTTGGTTTACATGAATTAGTCTTCTGTGATAAATGTGTTTCCTTGTCGTTTTATTACTTTTGCTGTCACATGAATATCCCACTCTCGTTTCCCATTTGTTGCTGCTTGCACACCCTTTCCCCTGTTCTCCCTTCATTTGAAGTCGCATTAATATGCAAATCTCTGCTCAAATTGGCTATAACATGCATTTTCTTTTTTTTTTCTAGTCATACTTATTTGCTCCAAGTATTTTTTTTTTTAAAAATTGCTACATCATGTCTCTCCCCACCCTTACTCCCTCACTTACTTTATTACAACTTCATTGCGCGAACTAACTTCTTCTTGTTTTCCTTTTTTTTCATGTCTTTATGCTTCGTTTTAATATTTCATTTACTATTTTCATCATGCAAAATATTTCACAACGTGTTGTTTATATTTTCATAAGCATGCTCCACTTCATATTCCACTAGTGCCTAATTAATATCATAGAGGCACTTGATGACTGTCCATGCTCTTCCGAAATCACCCTTTAAATTAGGAAAGACTTATTTGCGGTAAAACTAGTAGATCAATAGTGCAGTACGACAGTTTCATTCCTTTCCCTCTCAAGTGTTCCGCTTGACGGTACCGGGCTAGACTCTTCTAGAAACTCTGCTCTAATATTAATTGTGCTTGCATCATGTCCAAACCTAGTATGGGTTAGAACGTTGTTCGCGTGATAACTCGCTAAGGCAAGCTTTGTCCAAATTCCGCCACGATTTCCATAATCCAAATGGACACAATCACGATACGTGCATTATTTGGAGAAATCATGCCAATATGTTGATCATTAATGTATAAATAGTCGAATCCGAAGGAGGAAAGGGCTAACTTTATTTGTTTTGCAGAAATGAGGCACGAAGTCCCCAGGTTCGGTTTGGTTCAAAATAACCCACCTTTTTTGTTGGATTGGTGGAAAAATCTCTCACCAAGTGACAAGAACCATGTAAAAAGAGTCATCGGGAATTTACACTTTTTATTAGACATTCAGCCAAACAATGCATTAATTGAGGCCGCCACCATGTTTTGGGATGAGAAAAGAGTCGTCTTCCGTTTTGGCGACATAGAAATGACTCTTGTTTTAGAAGAAATAAGAGGATTCACTGGAATCCCATGGGATAGCCATGGTTTGTTGGTACTGGAAAACCGCACTTCCCAAGGTCTCTTGAAAATGATGGGTTTCACGAAAAATGATGAGTTACTCTGTCTGAAGAAGTCTTATATACCATTTGAGTTCCTTTATGAGCGTTATGGGCACATCAAGTCTTATCGCCTTTACCATGATGAACTTTCCATCACTTATTTGGGTTGGACACACCGCCAGATTTTTGTATTCATTGTCTGTTTTCTAGGAATGTTGATATTTCCAATAAAGGGAGAAAGGATCCACACTTGCCTAGTTGTGGTCACTAGGACTTTAATAGAGGGGATTGAGGGGAAATATTACACTGTTATCCCTATGATTTTGGCTGAGATGTATCGAGATTTATATCGTTGCAAAAAAGGGTATGGGCATTTCGAGGGTTGCAATCTGTTATTGCAGGTATGGTTGTTAGAACTCATTCGGAGAGGTTGATACCATCAAGAATTTCCGCGACAACAATGGAATGACCACATACCCTATCACCATCCGAAGAGAATGACTTTTATCCTAAACAAATTTGCGCAACCGGGAAACGTTATGAACTGGGTACATTTCTTTAGAAATCTGACTAATGAAAAGGTGCATTGGATGTTCGAATGGTTCCCTAGCAGCGAGTTCATCATCGAGTCTAGAAAGGCTCCTCATCTAGGGCTAATTATATTGAGAGGAATCTATCTTTATGCTCCTATAAGGGTTATGAGGCAAGCTGGGAGAAAGCAGGTTATACCTCGAGTTTCCAACACGATTCAGTATAAAACAGACTTCAAGGGAAATGCCATTCCATTCAAGTTCGAGGCATAACATATGTGGCATCAAAAGATCATTGAGGAGAAAGAAACCATTAAGCCAGATAAATATCACGACGGCCATGTGTACTTCTACCCATCATGGTTGGTAGATGATATAGCGAGGGATGTCAAGATATGGATTAATTTGAGGAATAAGCTCATAGATGACACTGCTGAAGCACAAGTCAAATACAGGATATTGCGCAAAAGGGTTTTCAAGTCTGAAGCCAGGCATTTGAAGCAACATAAAGTGGACATGGAAGCAATCAACGAGTGGAAAGGATCGCTACTATATCAACAGAGAGGTTGGAATATTTGGAACAGGGGTTGATGGAGCTTGAAGGGAAAGTGAGGAAAGGGATCTCGGACTGTTAGAATCCGAAGGGAAACAAAGGAGGGAATCTAGAAAGGGCATATCTGTTGTTGGACATACGCGGCCAGGGTAATCTGATTGATGGAGCTAAGAAGGCCAAGCATGGAGAAGGTCCCATTGTAACCAAATAGAGTAGGTATAATGTTTTATTTGCTTTCTAGACTCGTTTTAGACTTTGGTTGTAATAAGGCAAATGCCATTAGTAACTTTTTATAATTATTGTCGTTTAGGTAGAGATTTGGTCCATTTATCATATTAATGAAATGACGTTGTTATTGGCATCGATTTTTCTCCAAATCTATATGTCGGTTAGGCCTACCTCGGGCATATTGAGGCCCCTAAATTAGGACGCGAATTTATAATTCTTCAATATGTGTTTAAATACCGCAAATATCCTTTTAATACCCCTTACTGAATTGTTTACCTTTTTGTTTCTTCTTTTCTTTTGTTATTCCCATTCCCTAAGGTTGATTCGTGCATACTGGCATCATCAGCATATCATACCAGATATAGAGGTCCTCCACCTCCTCCTCCTCTAAGTGATCCAAAAAATAAAGGAAAATCTAAAATGGGCGTTATGAGTGGTATCAGGAAAGACAACGCTACACATGGAGAGAATGTCGAAACTTCGGATGGTCGGAGTACTCCGGTACCGAACGACTTGGTCTTACGGTCAGAACAGAAAATACTGGAGTTACAAGGGGAACTTGAGCAGGTCCAAAAACTTGGCAAACCTTACCCTACCTTGAATGTTCCCGGCATCGATCAATAAAACGCCCAAAACCCAGCACCTCCCTAGAACACACAAAACCAAAACCCCCAGAATCCTCCCGCACCTCATCATTATGCCATTCCTCCTCAAAATCTTAACCCTCCACCAGTACTGACCCCTCCACAACAACACCATCATTCAACCCATTACCCATAAACCACCACCTACCACACTCCTCACAACGCACCACAACCCATACCTGATCCCCAAAACTCAACCAACGACCACCACTACTCCCAAATTTCTGGAGTCTATCAAAGTAACACTATATACGTGGATACCTTACCCTACACCCCACAACAGACCATGTATATTCCTGAGTCCATCGAGAAAGACCTGCTCATCAAGAACATGGCGGAGGAACTCAAGAAGATTATTAGTCGACCCCAAGGCGTCAAAGGTGGTAAGGGCTTCGAAGGTTTGAATTATGAGGATTTGTGTACTCAGCCGGACATAGAACTTCCAAAGGGTTACAAATCTCCTAAGTTCGATATGTTCGACGGGACAGGTGATCCGAAGGTACATTTGAGAACATATTGTGACAAGCTCATAGGGGTTGGTAAATATGAAAGAATTTGTATTGAGTTGTTCATGAGGAGCCTCATTGGATACACCATGTCCTGGTACATCAGTCAAAACCCAAAAAAATGGGTTAACTGGGTAAGTATGGCGTCAGATTTTATGGATCGCTTCAGGTTCAATACAAAAAATGCGCCAGACGTCTTCTACATTCAGAATCTTAAGAAGAAGCCATTTAGAGACTTTCTGCAAGTATGCTACTCGGTGGAGGTCTGAAGCTTCGAAGGTAAGACCAACACTGGAAGAAGAAAAGATGAATAAATTCTTTGTCCGTGCTCAGGATCCGCAGTGTTATGAGAGACTGGTGGTTATTGAGAACCATAAATTTTCTAACATCATTAAATTGGGAGAGAGAATAGAATAGGGTATTAAGAGCGGAACGGTAATAAATTTTGAAGCGCTCCAGGCTACAAACAAAACCCTGCAGTAAGGCGGTATTTATAAAAAGAAGGAAGTAGGGGCAGCAGTGGTGGTCCAAGGCCCAACATCTCCTCTCACATACCAAACACCCTCACCCATATATCAACCTTCACCTCCTAGATACCAACAACTCGCCGCCACTTGCCATACTTATAACACTCAGCCAACATACTACCACTCACCACTAGCCCGCCAAAACTACCAAAAGACTAGACCCATTTTCGACCGCAGACCGCCAAAACAATACACCCCAACTGCTGAACCTATCAAACAATTGTATGAGAGACTAAAGGCTACCGGTTCCCGCTGTTGCCATGGAAAAATCCTCCTAGTATGTCAACCTAAACAAGACATGTTCCTACCATTCCGGAATGAAGGGTCATACTATTGATGAATGTCGCACTTTGAAGGATAAGATCCAGACGTTGATTCACACAAAGGTTATACAAGAAAAAGAGGCGAGGGGGTTAATGTGATAGAAATCGATTGAGGTATAGATTCAGTCACCGATTGAGGTTGAGGTAGCTGCACCGACTCTGTTTGAGGTTGAAGTAACAACGCCCTCAGCCGTGCCAACTCCGTTCGAAGTGGAAGTGACCACGCCCTTCACCGTAACGGTAGAACCTACAACATCTTTTAAGTCCAACGCTATACCATAGAATTATGCTGCAGAAGAGAGAAGGAAAGGAAAGGGGAAAATGGAGGAAACAGGTGCAGCACAAGGCATAACAAGAACTGGCAGGGTTTATACGCCCGAACATTAGGGAGGAACAAGTAAAGAAGCCGCTTCCAACCCGCCTATCATTTAAACTGGCACGAATGATCATTGGAGAAAGGTGCAAGCAAGTGAGTATTATGTGGTTTATCATCTGAACAAATCCCCTACTCAGATATCCATTCTATTACTGCTACATCCGAAGCGCATAGGAATGCATTGATGAAATTGATGAAAAAAGCCTATGTACCCAACAACATTACCAGTGGAGAGATGGCCAATATGGTAGGACAAGTATTAGAAAGCCCATAAGATCATTTTCCACCAAGATGAACTACCGCCAAAAGGGTTGAGTCACAACAGGGCACTGCATATCACAGTGCAGTGCGATGACAAATTCATTGTCAGGGTCTTCATAGATGAGGGTTCAAGTCTCAACATATGTCCGTTGACCACTTTGAAGAGGTTGGGTAAAGGTTTGCATGAGATACGAGCAAGGAGTATGAACGTTAAAGCATTCGATGGGTCTCAAAGGGCCACGATTGGGGAGACCTACCTCTGTTTGCAGATAGGCTCGACATGGTTTGATGTTGAATTTAAAGTATTGGGCATAGCTGCCACATACGATCTGTTGTTGGGACAACCTTGGATACATGCTGCTGGGGTTGTGGCCTCTACTCTTCACCAGGTTGTAAAGTTCAAATGGAATCATCAGGAAGTAATCATTCACAGGGATGGGAGTAATCATATTTTCACTAATCAGACTGTTCCAGTTGTTGAGAATAGAAGGAAGTTGGGTGGAGAGACATACAATCCCATTGAGCGTGTCAACGCGATTGAGAAATATAAGTGGTGGAGTCGTAAAATATAGAGCATATTGACATGGGCTGGGTATGAACCTGGTAAGGGGCTCTGTAAGAATCTCCAGGGTATAGCCAAACCAATACAGCTAAAGTGTCACGGCACTATCGTTGGACTTGGATAGTAGTACACCTGGAAGAAGTATAACGATTGGGCGCCACCATGGCGTGGTCCTTATTTCTCTCTTGAGAAGATGGTACCACATTTGAGCCAATCCTTCCATCAGGCCGACATGAAGTAGGTATATGAATAAGATAAAGTTCTAGCTGGCTTAAGGAATCTGTTCTTGGAAGATGAAGATATGGATTGCAACGCAATGTTGAGGAGGAGGAGGAAGAGGAAGAGGAAGGCCTCGTCATTCAGACAGTGGAGAAGGAAGTTGTTCTCTGGATCTGGACCGTTACCCCATCACGGGCCCGCCGAGTTCTGGGGTAGCCTAGCCGCTAGCATCATTTATATTGAAACAATTTTATGGGAATTTTTAAGACATTTTTCAGTATTTTGTTATTTTTCTTTGAAACAATTGTTTGGATAGTTAAAATTGATTTTGTTTGACGTTTAGGTATTTATAAATGGTTTGCTATTTTAGTATTTATTATTATCCTTTACATTTTCTCTCTACATCATTATTACTACTTATCCTGATGCACCAATAACTGTGACATGTAATGAGACAACGCAACATAAGGATACTGATTTAGAGAAAATAGAAGAAGAAGATATAATACCTGAGGAAATTGTCAGAGAAGTGGAAACTTTTGAGAACAAGCCTAAGTCCAATCTGGACGAAACCGAGATAGTCAATTTGGGAAATTCTGAAACAGTCAAAGAAACTCGCATAAGCATTCACCTATCACCAGAGTACATCCGTTTCTTGAAAGAATATGAAGATGTTTTCGCATGGTTTTATGATGATATTACTGGGTTGAGCACATCTATTGTGGCTCATAAACTACCTACTAACCCGATGTGTCCGCCTGTAAAACAGAAGCTCAGAAAGTTCAAGCCAGACATGAGTCTGAATATAAAAGATGAAGTCACCAAGCAGATCAAAGCTAAGGTTCTCAGAGTGGTTGAATATCCAACTTGGTTGGCTAACATCATGCCAGTTCCGAAGAAGGATGGGAAAGTCAGAGTATGTGTCGACTATCGGGTTTAAGCAGAGCATGTCCCAAAAATGCTTTCTTGTTTCCCGATATACATATATTGATCGACAAATGTGCCAAGCATGAACTCCAGTCTTTTGTGGATTGCATCGCGGGATATCATCAGATCTGGATGGATAAAGAAGATGCCGAAAAGACAGTCTTTATTACACCATGAGTGTATTTCTATAAAATGATGTTGTTTGGTCTGAATAATGCCTAGGGCTACTTATATGAGAGCCATGACAACCATTTTCCACGACATGATACACAAGGAGATAGAATTATATGTGGACAACGTCATCATCAAATACAAGAAGGGTATAGATTACATAGCAGAATTGATAAAGTCTTTGATCAGCTTCGAAAGTATAGTTTGAAATTGAACCCCGCAAAATGTGGTTATGGAGTCCCTATTGGAAAGTTGTTAGGATTCATCGTCAGCCGCTGAGGAATTGAGTTTTATCCATCAAAGTTCAAGGTTATCCGGGATTTTCCACCTCTAAGGAACAAGAAAGACATGATAAGCTTCTTGGGATGTCTCAATTACATCAGCCGCTTCATAGCACAATCGACCGTGATATGTGAGCCGATTTTAAAAATGTTAAAGAAGGAGACCGCAACAAGTTGGACCAAAGAATATCAGAATGCTTTTGACAAAATCAAGAAATATTTGTCCACACCACCGGTCCTGGTCCCGCCAGAACTTGGTAGACCTCTGCTACTCTATCTGTCCGCACTAGATAGGCATTTCAGTTGCGTCTTGTTACAACACGATAAGACGTGGAGGAAAGAGCAGGCCATATACTATCTGAGTTAGAAGTTCACACCCTATGAAGCACGGTATTCCTTGTTGGAATGCACCTGCTGTGCCCTAACGTGGATAGCTCAAAAGTTGAGGCACTACTTCTGTTCCTATACAACATATCTCATATCAAGGATGGATCCTCTGAAATACTTTTTCCAGAAACCCATGCCTACAGGAACGCTGGCAAAATGGCAGATACTATTGAGTGAGTTCGACATCATCTATGTAACTCAGAAAGCGGTCAAGGGACAGGCATTGGCAGATCATCTAGCATAAAATCCTGTAGGAGGAAAATATGAACCGCTGAAAAAATACTTTCCCGATGAAGAAGTATAATTTTTAGGGGAAGATATCGTCGAAACCTACGAAAGTTGGAGAATGTTCTTCGATGGGGATACAAATTTTGAAGGAGTGGGTATCATAGTTGTTTTGGTGTCAGAGGCAGGTCAACATTACCCAGTATCCGTAAAACTCATATTTTTCATGCACCAACAATGTGGAAGAATAGGAGGCTTGCATCTTGGGGCTTAATTTGGTCATTGACATGAATATCCAAGAATTACTGGTAATTGGTGACTCAGACATTTTGGTGCATCAGGTTCTAGGAGAATGAGCCACAAAGAATACAAAAATATCACCATATATGTACTATGTGCAAGAGATGATGAAGAGATTCACAAAGATAGAGTTCAGACATGTGCCGAGAATCCAAAATGAGTTTGCAGACGCATTGGCCACTCTGTCTTCCATGATACAACACCTGGACAAGAATTTCATCGACATTATTCCACAAAGGATCCATAATCGGCCAGCTTATTACGCTCATGATGAAGAAGAAACTGATGGGAATCCGTGATTCCATGATATCAAAGAATACTTGGCAAAAGGAGAGTACCCGTAGCATGCAAATCATACTCAGAAACACACACTCCGAAGATTATCCAACCATTTCTTCCAAAGTGGAGGAATTCTGTACAGAAAGACTCCCGACATAGGATTATTACAGTGTGTTGATGCCAAAGAAGCTTCCAAACTGCTCGAAGAGATACATGTCGGAACTTGCGGACCACACATGAACGGTTTCGTTTTAGCCAATAAGATATTAAGAGCATGATATTTTTGGATGACTATGGAAATGAACTGTATCATATATTTCCAAAAGTGTCATCAGTGCCAAGTAAATGCAGATATGATACGATTGCCACCAAATGAACTCAATACACAAGTGCACCTTAGCTTTTTGCTGCTTGGGGAATGGATGTCATCAGACCGATAAAACCCGCTGCTTCAAATGGGCACAGGTTAATTTTAGTGGCCATCGACTACTTCACAAAATGGGTTGAGGCTGCATCATACAAATTTGTAACCAAAAAAGTCATTGCAGAATTTTTTAGGGATCGTATTATTTGCCGATTCGGGGTGCCAGAATCCATCATCACCAACAACGCTGCCAACCTCAACAGTGACTTAATGTAATCTGTGTGTGAAACTATCAAATCAAGCATAAGAATTCCACAGCATACATGCCTCAAATGAATGGAGCCATGGAGGCCGCAAACAAGAATATCAAGAAAAGATTGAGAAAGATGGTAGACAACCACAAGAAATTACCATTTTCCTTGTTAGGGTATCGTACCATAGCCCGCACATCAACCGGAGAAACCCCTACTTGTTGGTTTACGGTACTGAAGTTGTCATTCCCGCCGAAGTCAAAATTCCTTCTTTAAGAATTATATGAGAGGCTGAACCCAGTGACGCATAAGGGATACGAAGTAGCTATGAACAATTAGCTTTTATTGACGGTAATAGAATAAATGTGGTATGCCATGGTCATATTTACCATAACAGAATGTCCAGAGCTTTCAACAAAAAGGTCAGACCTTGACAGTTCAAACCGGGACAGCTGGTGCTGAAATGGATCTTCCCGCATCAAGATGAATCCAAAGGGAAATTTTCACTCAGTTGGTAAGGGCCCTACATGGTTCACAGAGGACTAACAGGAGGAGAACTCATACTTGCAGAAATGGATGGAGAAAGTTTGCCAAAGCTCATCAACTGAGATGTAGTCAAGAGATAATGTGTTTAGGTTGTTTACATTTGTTCATCTGACTGGACTACTCTTGACCTAATTCCCATTTAAGAGGGGATATGTTGGCAGCCTTGTGGGTTCGGTCACAACTCAATAAAATCTTCATTTTTCACCATTGTTAAAAATCGGGGAAGAATTTTGAGGAGGACCCTCAAAATTCCAGAGCAAGTCCAGCGAATTTTGTCATACGCAGAACGGTTAAAGAATCGCTTATTGAACTGGGGAAGAACTTTGAGGAGGATCCACAAAATTCTAATTCAAGGAAGTCACAATGTCTCTAAAGTGTCACAGTAATTGGTTCAGCTAATTTACTTGATATTGCATACTACTATGTTTTTAAATAACTACAAGTTTTTTCTCGAAAACATTATTTTATAAATAGCCAGATTGTGACGACCCGGCCGGTCTTCTTAACAATTAATGCCCCGATCCCCTATTAATTTTTTTCCCCAAGTCTATTTCTGTTAAACTGAATTGCCGGGACGTTCGGTTTTGGGCTACGGAGAGTTTTGGGACACTTAGTCCCTAAATGAGAGCTTAGGTGCTGGAAAGTTGCTCGTAGTTGGAACAGTGTGAAGACGGCCTCGGAATGGAAATATGATGGTTTTGTTAGCTCTGTTAGGTGATTTCGTGGTTGGGAGCTTGTTCGGAATGCATTTTGGAAGTCCGTAGCTCATTTAGGCTTGAAATGCCGAAGTTTGAATTTTTGAAGTTTCCAGTCCGATAGTGAGTTTTTGATCCGAGGGTCAGAATTGAATTCCGGAAGTTGCAGTAGTTTTTTCATGTCATTTGGGATGTGAGTGCAATATTTGAGGTCATTCGGATGAGTTTAGACATGTTTTGGCGTCGGATGTGAATTCTAGAATTTTCCTAAGTTCCTAGGCTTGAACCTATGCATAATCGATGATTTTGATGTTATGAGACGTATTTTTAAAGCTCGACCTAATTCAAATAAGGTATTAGGGTCGTTTGGTGGTTTTGTTTGAGGTCCCGAGGGCCTCGGGGTTGTTTCGAATGCTTAACGGGAGAATTTGGGACTTATTAAATGGTTGAACGAGACCTCTTCTGGTGTTTTCGTACCTGCGAAGGTTTTCCCGCAGGTGCGGACACACAGGCACGATAGGGTTGATCGCAGGTGCAATGGCGGGGGATTTGGCCAGTGGTCGCAGGTGCGACCTGAGTTCCGCAGATACAGAATCGCAGGCGCAACCTACAGGTGCGGCCCTAGTTGATTTAAGTGAATTCCGCACCTGCGATGAGTTTTCCGCAGGTGCGGTGATCGGGACCGCAGATGCGAGATCCCTGTGTGTTTATTCCAAAAATCTGAGGGTTTATTTCATAAGTCTAAAAATCGTTTGAGAGCTCGGGAATTGGTGATTTTTAGTGGGTTTTGAAGAGAATGATCGTAGGTGACATTTTCTAATCCTAATTCATTGTTAGACCATTAATCCCCGTTGTTTTCTTTAGTTTAATTATCAAAAATGGGGAAAAACCCATGGGAAATTGATGAAACTTCCCCAAACCGAAATTCTGAGAATTTAAGGGGGTTTTGGCATCGGATTTCGATTGTTTCTGGTCGAGTGAGTTTGTGAGTGAATGGGTGTCTGAAAAATATAAATTTTACCCGATTCCGAGACGTGGGCCCGAGGAACGTTTTGGTCATTTTACCTAATTCCGCGCCTTAGCTTTGAATTAAATAGTAGGATCACTTGCTTGAGATGTTATTTACAATATGTAATTGATTTGAATAGATTTGGGCCATTTGGAGTCGGATACTCATGGAAAAAGTTTGGTTTCGAGTTGATTCTGAGCCGGTTCGAGGTAAGTGGCTTGTCTAACCTTATGTGGGGGACCTTTCCCCTTAGGATGTGATATTTGGTAATTGAATGTCTTGTACGTAAGGTGACAAGCACGTACTTGTGCTAATTGTTGAAAATCCGGTTTTACTTTAAATATTTAAACTGAGTTTCTTTCTTACCTGTTTTATTCTATATGCAATTATAGCCTATGTTAGTTTAGAAAAGCATGCCTAGTTGACTTAACTTGCCTATTTGCTTAAGTTGCTTTGATTGTACTACGTGAAGCATGTTAGGCTAGAACTACTTGTTGCCTTGTATTTTTCTTTGCACTCTATTTCCGAATATCTTCTTGTTGTGGCTGCGTATTTACATTGGGATACGGATGTGGGATTCNATGATGGCTGGACTACGGGACGGTATCCCGGGAGATCCTTCGGATATACACATATGATGGACTACGGGACGGTATCCCGGGAGATCCTTCGAATATTCACATATGATGGACTACGGGACAGTATCCCGGGACATCCACTGCACAGTTAAGAAAAGGACTACAGGACGGTATCCAGGGAGATCCTCATTGTTACCACTGTCATTGAGTTGTACACATTTTGTGTTTACTCTGTTCTTTGTGTTTTGTTATTGCCTTGTTTGACCTGTCTTATTTCACTGTTGTACACATTATTACTGCCTGTTTTTATAATCTAAATTCCTATTATACTGTTTAACCTCAGTAGAGCCCTGACCTTCCTCATCACTACCTAACTGAGGCTAGGCTTGACACTTACTGAGTACCGCTGTGGTGTACTCATGCCCCTTCTCCGCATGTTTTTCATGTGCAGATCCAGGTACCTCCACACAGGTGCACTATCCCCGAGGTTGAGAGATCCAGCAGAGACTTCGAGGTATATCTACCGCGTCCGCAGACCAGGAGTCTCTTCTTTTTAGAGCTTTAGTGGAAAGCTTTTCCTTCCTTACAATTGTTTAGACATTCTGGAGTTAGAGTGGTGTATTACATTTCTGTTAGCCTGTGTTTCCCGTGAGTTTCTGGGTTTTGGGCTGATATTGTAGACTTCCGCATTGTTGGGTTGTATTTGCCGAGCGGCATCTATATATAGTCCTTCTTTAGTTGTTCAGTTTTATTAATTACTCCGCAAGTTATGTTGTTTTTTCGCATTTTTAGGCTTACCTAGTTATAGGGACTAGGTGCCATCATGACATGTTCACGGAGGGCGAACTGGGGTCGTGACACAGATGCTACCCAGGGTAACTTGAACAGGATGTCAATACAGGGCAAAAGCGAAGGAAGCAAGCAAATGAAGGCACGAACCTACGAATATTCTCAAATACACACACACATCAAAAATCATAACGGCAAGTTTCCTAACACAAACACGTCTCCAACTAAGAAATACTCTACTACAACTCATTGTCTTTTCTTTGCATGAGGCTAAGCATTGCCTCCCTAATTGCATAAGGCTAAGCTCCACCTTTCCTTGCATGAGACTAAGCCTCCTCCTTTTATTGCATGAGGCTAAGAATTTCCTCCCTAATTTCATAAGCCTAAGCTTGCCTTTCATTGCATAAGACTAAGCCCTGTCTCATTTTCTTGCATGAGGCTAAGCATTGTTTCCCTAATTGCATAATGCTAAGCTTTACCTTTCCTTGCATGAGACTAAGCCTTATCTCCTTTTCTTGCATAAGGCTAAGCATTGCTTCCCTAATTGCATAAGGCTAAGCATCGCCTTATCCTAGCATAATACCAAATGCTATGCTACTTGAAATCTAGAACTACTTTCTACTTTCCCGGGGCTAAGCTCAGCCCCAATCTTACACAAGACCAAGCTCTGTCTTGTTTTGCTTCGCATAGAAATCCGCATCATGTCTTTGCATTTCAAGGGCTGTAACATCGCCATTTTGTCCAAAGGCATCATAGTCCGAAGGCATCATACTCATAGCCGAGAGATACCATGCCATGGCCTGAGGATCTCTCAATCTTGCACATTATTATTCAAAGGCGCAATACTTCGGAGGCACCATTTTCATAGCCCGAGAACATCATTTCATGGCCTACGAATCCCTTATCACGCGATTCATGGCCCAGGACATCATGGTCTAAGGACACCATCCTCATCGTCCAAAGACAACTTTCATGGTCCAAAGGGAATTTGCATCATGTTTAAATTCTTGTAATAATCCCATACATACTTGCACGCATTGTGTTTAAGTTTTGCAGGCAATACAAGATGCAACTGTTCCCTTAATGGGAGCAACCTTCGCTCTGATTTCCGTTCGAAGCTCACATCCTGAAATTACATCCAACCACCATCTGTTACCCACTTCTGCTTGATAACCGTTCAAATGCTCATCCATAACTATTCTGAGATACATCCATTCACAATTTCATATAAACTCCTCTAATACAGTCCTACCTAAAGAAACACTTTCCGAAGCATACGCTCATTAAACAACTCCATCGGCTCAGTTCACTATTGGGCCTAGAATTACACACGATCAGATTCTCGTAATACCATAGATATTTAGGCAACTCAAAAATCGGAGTTCCGCCTCTATTTTTCAAATCATCTCATTCGGTCAAAATCGGTCATGATTACTTTACCCGACAATTCTTTCATCATTCCATAGTAAAGAGGGACAGTTGTTGATACCCAATTTTTTTCTCATATTTTAAAATGTATATATACCTTAAAAATATAATATTTGCATCACCATTTAGTTTACAAACCTATACAATAATTTTTCATAATTTTTAGAAGCTCTAAATTAATTTTTTTCTGTATTTTATTATAAAATATCTAATAATTATCCTTCAAATTAGTTTTATGATGATTTAATCAGCCAAACTTATTATTTACACCAACAGGTATGTTTTATAATATTTTTACTTCATTTTTATAATTACATTTGGCTAGTTGCACATTGTTTGCAATAATAGCCTATATTCATGTATAATTACATTATTTGTGTCAAAATAAATTTTTATTTAAGTTATTATTTTCAATCATTTTAGTGCACAAATAATATTTTTGTTATTTATTAATTATGTTTATAAATTATTTTTGATAAATATTGGGTATTAAAAAACTAGCCCAATTCTAGGCTAATTGAAAAAATTTGGCCCCGATCCTAAGCCCACACCCTCTCCCCTCTCAGCATCCCAAACTAGCCCAACCCTCTAAAACTCGGTCGTGACCCGCCTAGCCAACCCGGCCCAACCCCTTTTAAAATCTTGGTCGTTGATCTCTAAGATCAACGAATCAACGACCCACATCTAATTCCCCTTTTTAATTAACCCACCTCAAAAGCCTAATCAATTCCCCTCTAACCCGCCACCCCTAAACTCTCTCAACCTCCCCTTCTCTCTCTGAAGAACCCTAGCCGCTTCCCCCCCTAAACTCTTCTCCTAATCCCATTAAATATGGGATTCGACTGCCATATTCCTTCAAACTCTTCTATTTGACAAATATTTTCATTGGTGTTTACCCTATTCTAAACCTATTATTCTTGGTCGGATGAAAGCCAAGGACAATAAAGCTTCTCTACTTTGAGACCCTTGTGAACTCTGACACGCTAGGGCTTGAGGTTCTTGGCCATTTTCCTGAATACTCAATTATGTACCTATTTCTACCTACTGAATGTGCAAAGTGCTTGATTTACTGGATCCTATGATCAAAACATGGATGTTGGGTTTGGTTCAAATTCTTTTATGGTTTCTGGGCTATGGTGAGATCTGTGTGGAGACAAAGTTGAAGGCCTGGCAGGGTTGGGGTACCCTTTGAGCCTGTCTTGGGTATACTATAGTTATTTGTACCACTTTCTAATTTTATTCACTATTAGACCTGTAATAATTCTATAATAACAATTGGGGTATTAAAGAAAATTTGGGAAAACGGGTATATTCTAATGTTTAAATGAAAGGGTAGAAATCCTGCCTATAGGATCTGAGTGTTTCGTTAGGTACTGAAGCAGTCATTTTCACCGAAGTCGAAATTCCTTCTTTAAGAATTATACAAGAGACTAAACGCAGTGAAGTAGAATGGATACAAAGTCGCTATGAAAAATATGCTCTTATTGACGGGAAAAGAATGAATGTGTTATGCCATTGTCAACTTTACCAGAACAGAATGTCATAAGATTTTAACAAAAGGGTAAGACCTATACAGTTCACGTCGGGGCAGCTGGTGCTAAAGCAGGCCTTCCCGTATCAAGATGAAGCCAAAGGGAAATTTTCACCCAATTGGCAAGGGCCCTACATGGTTCAAAGAGTACTAACAAGAGGATCACTCATACTTGCATAAATGGATGGAGAAAATGGCCAAAGCCCATCAACTCAGATGTAGTCAAGAGATACTATGTTTAGATTGTTTACATTTCTTCATCTGATGTAACTGAACTATGCTTGACATGATTCCCGTTTAAGAGGGGATATGTAGCCAGCCCTGTGGGTTCGGTCACAACTCTATAAAATCTTCATTTTCCACCATGGTCAGAAACTAGGGCAGAATTTTGAGGAGGACCCTCAAAATTTCGAAGCAAGTCAAACCAATTTCGTCATACGCAGAATGGTCAAACAATCGCTTATTGAACAGGGGAAAAATTTTGAGGAGGACCCTCAAAATTCTAATGCAATGAAGTCGCAATGTCTCTAAAGTGTCACAGTCATTGGTTCATGTAATTTACTTGATATTGCATACTACTATGTTTTTAAATAACTACATGTTTTTATCAAAAACTTTATTTTATAAACGGCCAGATGCTACCCAGGGTAACTTAAACAAGATCTCGATACAGCGCAAAAACAAAGCAAAGCAAGCAAGCGAAGGCACGAACTAACCTTTCCCACAAAACTCACAATTTTTCTTTGGATGCAGGAAAAAGGAATATTTGCAAATACATACACACATCAAAAATCATAACGGCAAGTTGCTAAACGCAAACACGTCTCCAGCTAAGAAATACTCTGCTATCACTCATTTTCTTTTCAATGCATGAGACTAAGCATCGCCTCCCTAATTACATAATGCTAAGCATTACCTTCCATCGCATGAAACTAAGCCTTGTCTCCTTTTTTTGCATGTGGCTAAGCATTTCCTCCCTAATTGAATAAGTTTAAGAATTGCCTTCCATTGCATAAGACTAAGCCCTGTCTCCTTTTCTTGTATGAGGCTAAGCATTTCCTCCCTAATTCCATAAGGCTAAGCATTGCCTCCCTAATTGCATTAGGCTAAGCTCTGCCTTCCATTGCATGAGACTAAGCCCTGTCTCCTTTTCTTGCATGAGGCTAAACATTTCTTCCCTAATTGCATAAGGCTAAGCTCTTCCTTTCCTTGCATGAGACTAAGCCCTATCTCCTTTTCTTGCATGAGGCTAAACATTGCCTCCCTAATTGCATAAGCCTAAGCACCTTCCATTGCATAAGATTAAGCCCTGTCTCCTTTTCTTTCATAAGGCTAAGCATTGCCTCCCTAATTTCATAAGGCTAAGCTCTGTCGTTCCTAGCAGAGACTAAGGCTTGTCTTTTTTTCTTGCATGAGGCTAAGCATTGCCTCCCTAATTTCATAACATGAGACTAAGCCATGTCTCCTTTTCTTGCATGAGGCTAAGCATTGTCTCCTTAATTGCATAAGCCTAAGCTCTACCTTTCCTTGCATGAGACTAATCCTTATCTCCTTTTCTTGAATAAGGCTAAGCACTGCTTCCCAAATTGAATAAGGCTAAGCATTGCCTTATCCTTACATAATACTAAATGCTATGCTAATTTACATCTAGCACTACTATGTACTTTCCCGGAGCTAAGCTCTTCCCCAATCTTACCCAAGACCAAGATCTGTCTTTTCGCTTCGCATATGACCCAGCATCATGTCTTTGCATTTCATGTGCTGAAACATCGCCATTTTGTCCAAAGGCGTCATAGTCCGAAGGCATCATCCTCATAGCCGGGAGACACCATGACATGGCATGAGGATCTCTCAATATTTCACATCATTATTCAAAGGAGCCATAGTTTAGAGGCACCATTTTCATAGCCCGAGAACGTTCATCTCATGGCTTCCGAATCACTTATCACGCAATTCATGGCCAAGGATATCATAGTCTAAGGGCACCATCCTCATCGTCCAAAGACCCTAAAGGAAATTTGCATCATGTTTAAATTCTTGTAATAATCCCATACATACTTTCAGGCATTGTGTTTAAGTTTTGCAGGCAATCCAAGAGGCAACCGTTCTCTTAACAGGATCAATCTTCGCTCCGATTTCCGTTCGATTCTCACATCCTGAAATTATAGCCAACCACCGTCTTTTACCCACTTCCACTTGATAACAGTTCAAATGCGCATCCATAACTGTTCTGAGGTACATCCATTCACAATTTCATATAAAATCCTATGATATTGTCCTACCTAAAGGAACACTTTCAGAAGCATACGACCATTCCTACAACAACTCCACCGACTCAAATAACTGCTGGACCCAGAACTATACATGGCTTGATTCACGTAATACCAGGAATATGTAGGCAACTCAGAAACCAGAGTTCGGCCTCTATTTTTCAAATCATCACATTCGGTCAAAATCGGTCATCATTTCTTTACCCGACAATTCTTTCATCATTCTCGGGTAAAGAGGGGCAGCTGTTGATATCCAATTTTTTCCTCATTATTAAAATGAATATATACTTTCAAAATAGCATATTTGCATCACCATTTAGTTTACAAACCTATACAAGCATTTTTCATAATTTTCCATAATTTTTAGAAGCTCTAAATTAAATTATTTCTGCATTTTTTTATATAAATATCCTTCAAATTATTTTTATGATGATTTAATCAGTCGAACTTATTATTTACACTAACATGTATGTTTTATAATATTTTTACCTCATTTTTATAAATACATTTGCATTTCTGGCTAGTTGCACATATTTTGCAATAATAGCCTATATTCATGTATAATTACATTATTTATGCCAAAATAACTTTTTATATTTTAATAATGTTAAGTTATTATTTTCAATCATTTTAGTACATAAATAATATTTTTGTTATTTATTAATTACTTTTATAAATTATTTTTGATAAATATTGGATATTTAAAAACTAACCCAATTCTAGGCTAATTTTCGGACCAATTTTGGCCCAAATCCTAAGCCCACACCCTCTCCCTCTCCGCAGCCCAAACTAGCCCAACCCTCTAAACCCGGTCGCGGCCCGCCTAGCCAACCCAACCTACCCCTTTTAAAATCCTGGTCGTTGATCTCTAAGATCAACGACCCATATCTAATTCCCCTTTTTAATTAACCCAACCTCCAAACCCTAAAACATTCCCCTCTAACCCGCTTCCCCTAAAATTTCTTAACCTCTCCTTCTCTCTTTGAATAACCCTAGCTGCCTCCCCTAGATCTTTCTCCTAATCCAACTAAATATGGGATTCGGCTGCCATATTCGACCCCTTTTTCTACTGGTTGTTCTCTTATGGTGTTACGTAAGTGCTTGCATAAACATGGCAAGCAAATCTCTTTCGAAATCGAACAAAAATGGTTCAAATCTCTGGTTTTGAGCGCTATTTAGTCTATATACGTTCCATGCTACTGTGTGAGTTCAATTTTTTTTTTAGATTCTGTTTTGTCTTACGCTTTCCCTGAAAACTAGGGTTTACATATTTTTCTCTTAAATTGATTTCAGATCAATTTGCATGTTTATTTACCTTGTTGTTGCTTAAATTACTATGTTTCCTTGTTTGTTGCTCGATTTTACTACTATATAAACCCCTCCCCCATTCCCTCTTGGAGAGACTTTTGAATCGCTAAAATCTCCACTAAAAACTAAGGTTATACGCTCTTTTGTTCTTTTATTCTCTTGTTCTATTTTGGCTCCTGGCCGGCTGAAAGCCATGGCCACCGGATTTTCTATTTTCTCAACCTTCTTTGGGTGTGAGCATTGACCTGGATTCCTTGAAGCCCTTGGGAACTTGATACATCTAAGGTTCTGGGACATACTGTTGTGTTAACATTCAAGAGGGATTATGTTCTTTTCTTGTTTATCTACTTGTTGATCAATAACTTGTTAGGTCTCAACATTTGCAATGTTCATTCTCTTATGTTGTAATTAGCATGTCCATGCCTCTAAAATTGTATGAATTAATGTATTCTCTACACTCTCTCTTTGTGTGTGATTCCGCCTATGATATGAACCTCTCTAGCATTGGCTCATGCCTAAACTGTTAGCTCTAAAATGTATTTATGTTTAACTTAGGCAATTTGGACAGTTTGGAGTTCGTTTGGCTTAATGTATTGAGAATTTGAGTGTTTACATTGTCTATATGGCCTCATTCTGTTTCTTGCCCTATTTCTGAATTTCTATAGTGATTAATTTATATCTGTGATATGCCCTAAACTATGTTAAAACTCTCATTCTAGTTGTGATTTTCTCCTATGATCATGTTTATCATCTAATATGTGCTTGCCTTGCTCAATTTTGTACCCCCTAGCAACTAGGTGGAACCTTCATACTAGTTTTCTTAATTAGTGTACCCTATAACATCTGATTTTGCTTGCTTCATTGTTATAAGTTGCACTGTTTAATCCCTGGTGTTTAGCATAATTTGGTCCTTTAAGCTTGAACTTGTCAATTTAATGTTAATTATTTGTCTTGCTGGCATGATGCTTCCTTGCTTATCAATGTGTAATAGATGTACCCTACCCCAATGTGCTAAGTGTGAACTTTCCACATTAACCTGTCTCTTGAGTTTGTGTACCCTCTGTGCTGATATGCTCATTATGTGACCACTTTTTGCAATGCTTGTTTCTAAAACTACAAAGGAATTCCCTCAAACTCTATTATTTGACCACTATTTTCATTGGTTATTTACCCTATTCTAAACCTATAATTCTTGGCCGGTTGAAAGCCAAGGCCACTAAAGCTTCTCTATTAACCTCCATAGTGTGAGCATAACTCGGGTTATAATTTGTGACCATTGTGAACTCTGAGACGCTAGGGCCTGAGGCCATTTTCCTGACTACTCAATTATGCCCCTCTTTCTACCTACTGAATGTGCAAAGTGCTTTCTTTCCTAGAATCTATGATCAAACCATGGCTGTTAGGTTTGGTTCGAGTTCTTCTATGGTTTCTGGGCTATGGTGAGATCTGTCTGGAGACAAAGTTGAAGGCCTAGCCGGGCTGGGTACCCTTTGGGTCTGTCTTGAGCCTACTATAGTTATTTGTACCACTTTTAATCACTATTTGTCATGTAATAATTTTGTAATAACAATTGGGGTATTAGTGAAAATTTCAAAAACAGGTCTATTCTAACGTTTGCATGAAAGAGTGAAATCCTGCCTATAGGATGAGTGTTTCGTTTTGCTCAACATGCTCTATTTCTATATGTTTATTAGATAACATGTCTATAGGACATGAATATTTCACTTGTTCGCATGTTGCACTCCCACGCTTTATTGTATGCCTATTATGCTGCAACATAGTAATTATTTGTTCAATTTTCTCTTTGTTAGATATCATGCCCATAGGATCACATTGAGTAATAAATACATGCTCTTCACAATATTCACATTGATATCATGCCTAGAGGAATATAATTGAATTCGCTACTATTACTGTTATTCCCATCGTGTTGCTCGCCTAGAAAGCATGCCTATAGGAATGAAAGGATATAGAGCCTGCTTCAATAGCCAATTCTTAGAAATCCTTCCTATAGGATCATGTTGCTCGCTTATAAAGTATGCTGATAAAATCAACGTTGGAAATTTTGAACTATCAAACCATTTCACTGCCTTATTGCGCAAACAATTTATAGTATTAGGCCTATAGGATTTGTAATACATACTATCTGCAAATTCGTTGTCCTAAGAAAACAACTCTGCCTGTAGGTTTAAAATTCAAAATCACATAGAAGCCATGACTATAAGATATAAGGGCTCTATTTCGTCTTAATTTTGAAATTTGTCTATTGCCTTACTATGAACCTGTTTGCGTGCATTTGTTGCTTACATGTGGAGGCTAACTTGATCCATTTATTGGCTTTATGTGCGTTCCTACATGTTTTGAATGTCGCTTAGATTTATCATTTTGAGCAACCTGAGTAAAGCCTAAAACTATCCAAATAGTAGGTCTAAAGCCTCATGGACCATAGGCATGGGACGGGTAGTGCACTCATAAGGCCCAATTTAGAATTAACTAGTGCGCTTTAGGTAAAACCTTAAAGATAGGAATCGGGTAGAAGGATAGTCTATGCCCGCTGAATAATACGAGTAACACCCCATCTCAAGAGGGTTCCAAAGTATTATTTATGTTGCACGGGTGATGAGTGGTGATTTTACCACTCATTTTAGACTCTTTTCGTTAGATTTTGCATCCTTCATTGATAACTTGAAGTCGTTTATAGTGTGTAATTGCTCGAATTTCAGGAAAATGATGCCATGAAGTGGTTGGTGTTGAATTGGAGAGAAGTCGAGCAAAACATGGTGAAATATGCACAGAACTACTAGTGATTCCGCACCTGCGGTTTCTGGGTCTTCGGTGCGACCTCGCACCTGGGAAGTATGCAACGCACCTGCGAAGGAAGGCTAAATTGTACAAAATCGCACCTGCGGAGTAATTCACGCACCTGCGGAACCGCAGGTGTGACCATTTGTCCAAATCTATGAAAATTGATCAAGACACCCAGATTCGCACCTGCGAGTGGATTCTGCTCCTGCGGAACAGCACCTGCGAAGATTCATCCACAGGTGCGGTCAACGGGCATCAACACTGGGCAAAAATATAAAAACACATGTTTTCATTCCCAACTCTCATATACTCGACCTAGCAGATTTTTGGGATATCTTTGGCTTTGTAAATATAATTTTGAGTAGAGAAGAACAAGTCTTGAAGCTAGAGTTTGCACACACACTTGGGATTTGAAGATTTCACTCTTGTGGTTAAGGTTTTCTTACCCATTTATGTTTGTTTCTTCATTTCCTTGCTTTGTATTGTATATTTAAGTGTGTAGTATTTATTTCCAACACTTGAATCTTGTTTATGGAAATTTACATATTTAAAGTGTGGATTAAATCCCTTGTTGTGCTTATGTATTGAAGGATTTTATTATATTTATGAAGTGAGTTATTGTTTCTTTAATTATTCTTGTTCTTTAATATTTCAAAAGGGATTATCTAACCCTAGGACTCGCCCATTAACTCCTAATTAATTTTGGAAAAGATAATTTGGGGTTGGGAAAGATTAATTAACAAGAACTTGAGGCCTTAACCCTCATTTTAAAGATCCTACCTAGGGATAAGATTGAACTACTTGTAGCCATATCCGGGTGTGCTTACTCTCTTAATTGTGTTAGGAATAATTCAATTAGGAAGTCTTGTTAGTCTTTGGGCAAAGCTAATTAAGAATTATTATTCGTGGCTAATTAACATAAACTCGCTCATATTTGTAAAATCGTGAAATACATTGGATTGTTACTTGAGTGTAATTCCAGAAGCATCCATACTTGTTGCCATTGATCATTTTACTTTCTATCTAGGTTAATTTATATTTTTGCATTTAGTTATAAACAACTTCCAAAACCAAAATCTTACTTGTTTGGAATTGCGCGATAAGTGATAATTCTCTTGCATTCCTAATCGCCTCCATATTGTCTCTGTGGGATTCAACCCCAACCTTGTTGGGTTCTTATATTTGACATCGATCGCTTACACTATTTTAAGGTGTAATTTGAGCGTATCAACGGGGTGATCCTTTAGGCTAAAAAACATAGGAACCCCCTCCCCCATCTTATCTTTGAATCAAGTGTTTGTATTTATTCAATGTCTTTTGATAATAAAACTTCCCAAACTTCTTGTTTTCTCATTGTCTTTGTTTATCTGACTAATTCATATAATTCGAATTTGGCTGGGACCTATAGTTGTGGACCTCGAAGAGTGCCTAATACCTTCTCTTTGAGATAATTTCGAGCCCTTACCCGATATTTGGTGGCGCAAACTAGTAAACTCGATTCGTATGCAAATAGGTGCCCTAACGCACCTTAAACTCGGTAGGTGGCGACTCTCCTCTTTTGACCCCTCCTTACAAGAGCTGCCACATGTCGAAACCTAATTTCGCGAGTAAAAGGGGCGCGACAGCATGGCGACTCTGCTGGGGATATTTAGACTCTTGCCATATCAAACTTGGTTTATATGAATTAGTCTTCTTTGATAAACGTGTTTCCTTGTATTTTTATTATTTTTGTTGTCACATGAATATCCCGCTCCCGTTTCCCTTTTATTGTTGTTTTCATAGCCTTTCCCTTGTTCTCCCTTTATTTGAATTCACATTAATATGCAAATCTCTGCTCAAATTGGCTATAACATGCGGTTTTTTTTTCTAGTCATACTTATTTGCTCCAAGTCTTTCTTAAAAAAAATTTCTATGTCATGTCTCCCCCCAACCTTACTCCCTCGCTTACTTTATCACCACTTCATTGCGCGAACTAACTTCTTCTTGTTTTCCTTTCTTTTCATGTCTTTACACATCATTTTAATACTACATTTACTGTTTCCATCATGCAAAATATTTGACAACTTATTGTTTATATTTGCATAAAGCATGTTTCATATCATATTCCACTCGTGCCTAATTAATACCACAGTGGCACTTGATGAGTGTCCACGCTCTTCCGAAATCACCCTTTAAATTTGGAAAGGCTTATTTGTGGTAAAACTAGTCAATCAGCAATGCAGTCGACGGTTTCGTGCCTTTCCCTATCAAGTTGTCGACTAGAGGGTACCGGTCAAGACTCTTCTAGAAACCCCACTCTAATATTAATTGTTCATGCATCATGTCCAAACCTAGTATAGGTTAGAACGTTGTCAGCGTGATAACCCCCTAAGGCAAGCCTTGTCCAAAGTCTGCCGAGATTTCCACAATCCCAATGGACACAATCACAATATATGCATTATTTTGAGAAAACATGCCAATATGTTAATCATTAATGTATAAATAGTCAAATCCGGAGGAGGAAAGAGCAAACTTTATTTGTTTTGCAGAAATGAGGTACGAAGTCCCCATGTTCGGCATGGTTCGAAATATCCCACCTTTGCTGCTGGATTGGTGGAAAAATCTCTCACCAAGTGACAAAAACCATGTAAAAAGAGTCCTTGGGAATTTACCCTCTTTATTAGACATTCAGCCAAACAATGCATTAACTGAGGCCACCACCATGTTTTGGGATGAGAAGAGAGTTGTCTTCCGTTTTGGCGACATAGAAATGACTCCTTTTTAGAATAAATAGGAGGATTAGTTGGACTCCCATGGGATAGCCTGGTTTGTTGTACCAGAATACCGCACTTCCCGAGTTTTCTTGAAAATGATAAGTTTCAAGAAAAATGATGAGTTACTCTGTCTGAAGAATTCTTATATACCATTTGAGTTCCTTTATGAGCGTTATGGGCACAGAAAGTCATATCGACTTTACCATGATGAACTTTCCATCACTTCTTTGGGTTTGACACACTGCCGAATTTTTGCATTCATTGTCTGTTTTCAAGGAATATTGATATTTCCAATGAAGGGAGAAAAGATCCACACTCGCCTAGCCATGGTCACTAGGAGTTTAATGGAGGGGATTGAGGGGTAAACTTACACGATTGTCCCTATGATTTTGGCTGAGATGTACCGAGCTTTAGATCGTTGCAAAAAAGGGTATGGGCATTTTGAGGGTTGCAATCTGTTGTTTCAAGTATGGATGTTAGAAAATTTTCAGAGAGGTGAATACCGTCAAGAACTTCCACGAAGACCATGGAATGACCACATAGCCTATCACCATCCGAAGAGAATGACATTTATCCCAAACAGATTTGTGCAACCAGGAAACACTGTGAGTTGGGTACATTTCTTCAGCAATCTGACTGATGAAAAGGTGCATTGGATTTTCGAATGGTTCCCTAGAAGCGAGTTCATCATCAGGTCAAGAATGGATCCTCGTCTAGTGCTAATTGGATTGAGAGAAATCTATCCTTATGCTCCTATAAGGGTTACGAGGCAAGCTGGGAGAAAGAAGGTTATACCTCGAGTTTCCAACATGATTCAGTATAACTACAAGGGGAACGCCATTACATTTAAGTTCGAGGCACAACATATGAGGAATCAAAAGATCATTGTGGAGAAATATACCATTGAGCCAGATCAGTATCATGTCGGCCATGTGTACTTCTACCCATCATGGTTGGTAGATGATATAGCGGGGGATGTCAAGCCAGGGATTAATTTGAGGAATAGGGTCAAGGACGACGCTACTGAAGAAAAAGTCAAATATAGGATATTGCGCAAAAGGGTTTTCAATTCTGAAGCCAAGCATTTGAAGCAGCATAAAGTGGACATGGAAACAATCAACGAGTGGAAAGGAATCACTATAAATCAACAGAGAGGTTGGAATATTTGGAGCAGGGGCTGATGGAGCTTGAGGGAAAGATTAGGAAAAGGATCTCGGACTGTAAGAATGTAGAGGGCAACGAAGGAGGGCATCTAGCAAGGGCATATCTGTTGTTAGACATACGCAGCCTGGGGAATTTGACTGATGGAGCTAAGAAGGCCAAGCATGGAGAAGGTCCCCCTGGGACAAAATAGATTAGGAATAATTTTTTATTTTCTTTCAAGATTCGTTTTAGACTTTAGTTGTAATAAGGAAAATGCCATTAGTGAATTTTTATAATTATTGTTATTTTAGTAGAGATTTGGTTCATTTATCATATTAGTGAAATGACGCAGTTATTGGCATCGCTTTATCTCCAAATTTATATGTCGGTTAGGCCTACCTCGGGCACATTGAGGCCCCAAAATTAGGACGCAAATTTATAATTCTTCAATATGTGTTTAAATACTGCAAATACCTTTTTAATACCCCTTACTAGCTTGTTTACCTTTTTGTTTTCTTCTTTACTTTTGTTATTCCCATCCCCTAAGGTTGGCTTGTCCATTCTGGCATCATCAGCATATCATACCAAATCTAGAGGTCCTCCACCTCCTCCTCCTCCAAGTGATCCCAAAAACAAAGGAAAATCTAAAATAGACGACAAGAGTGGTATCAGGAAACACAACACTACACATGCAGAGAATGTCGAGACTTCGGATGATCGGAGTACTCCGGTATAGATTGACTTGGTCTTACGGTTAGAACAGAAAATACTGGAGTTACAAGGGGAACTTTAGCAGGTCCAGAACATGGCAAACCTTTCCCTTACCTTGAATGTTCTTGAAATCAATCAACAAAACGCCCAAAACCCAGCACCTCCCCAAAACACACAAAACCAACACCCGCAGAATCCTCCCGCACCTCATAGTATGCCACGCCTCCTCAAATTCCTAATCCTCCACCAGTACCGACCCCTCCACAACACCACCATCATTCGATGTAGTACCCACAAACCACCACCTACCACACTACTCAAAATGCACCACAACCCATACCTGATCCTCAAAACTCAACCAACAACAACCATTACACCCAAATTCTTGGAGTTCATCAAAGTAACCCTATATACATGGAAAATTTACCCAACACCCCACAATAGACCCTGTATATACCGGAGTCTTCTGAGAAGGAACAGCTCATCGAGAACATGGCGGAGGAACTCAAGAAGCTTACTAGTCAAGTCCAAGGATTCGAAGATGGTAAGGGTATCGAAGGTTTGAATTATGAGGATTTCTGTATTCAGTCGAACGTAGAACTACTAGAGGGTTATAAACCCGTTAGGTGGAGACTTTCCTCTTTTGATTAATGCATTAGACATTCAGACAAACAATGCATTAATTGAGGCCGCCACCATGTTTTGGGATGAGAAAAGAGTCGTCTTCCGTTTTGGCGACATAGAAATGACTCTTGTTTTAGAAGAAATAGGAGGATTCACTGGACTCCCACGGGATAGCCATGGTTTGTTGGTACCGGAAAACCGCACTTCCCGAGGTCTCTTGAAAATGATGGGTTTCACGAAAAATGATGAGTTACTCTGTCTGAAGAAGTCTTATATACCATTTGAGTTCCTTTATGAGCGTTATGGGCACATCAAGTCTTATCGCCTTTACCATGATGAACTTTCCATCACTTATTTGGGTTGGACACACTGCCAGATTTTTGTATTCATTGTCTATTTTCTAGGAATGCTAATATTTACAATGAAGGGGGGAAAGGATCCACACTCACCTAGCTATAGTCATTAAGACTTTAATGGAGGGGATTGAGGGGAAAGCTTACACTATTATCCCTATGATTTTGGTTGAGATGTACCGAGCTTTAGATCGTTGCAAAAAAGGGTATGGGCATTTCGAGGGTTGCAATCTGGTTTTTCAGGTATGGATGTTCGAACATTTTCAGAGAGGTGAATACCGTCAAGAACTTCCGCGACAACAATGGAATGACCACATAGCCTACCACCATCCGAAGAGAATGAATTTTATCCCAAACAAATTTGTGTAACCGGGAAACGTTGTGAACTGAGTAAATTTCTTTAGCAATCTGACTAATGAAAAGGTGCATTGGATGTTCGAATGGTTCCCTAGCAGCGAGTTCATCATCAAGTCTAGAAAGTCTTCTCATCTAAGGTTAATTAGATTGAGAAGAATCTATCCTTATGCTCCTATAAGGGTTACGAGGCAAGCTGGGAGAAAGAAGGTTATACCTCGAGTTTCCAACATGATTCAGTATAAAACAGACTTCAAGGGAAATGCCATTCAATTCAAGTTCGAGGCATAACATATGTGGCATCAAAAGATTATTGTGGAGAAAGATACCATTGAGCCAGATCAGTATCACGCCGGCCATGTGTACTTCTACCCATCATGGTTGGTAGATGATATAGCGGGGGATGTCAAGATATGGATTAATTTGAGGAATAAGCTCATAGATGACACTGCTGAAGCACAAGTCAAATACAGGATATTGCGCAAAAGGGTTTTCAAGTCTGAATCCAGGAATTTGAAGCAACATAAAGTGGACATGGAAGCAATCAACGAGTGGAAAGGATCGCTACTAAATCAACAGATAGGTTGGAATATTTGGAACATGGGTTGATGGAGCTTGAGGGGAAAATGAGGAAAAGGATCTCGGACTGTTAGAATGCGAATGGCAACGAAGGAGGGCCTCTAGAAAGGGCATATCTATTGTTGGACATACGCGGCCAGGGTAATCTGATTGATGGAGCTAAGAAGGCCAAGCATGGAGAAGGTCCCACTGGAACCAAATAGATTAGGTATAATGTTTTATTTGCTTTCTAGACTCGTTTTAGACTTTGGTTGTAATAAGGCAAATGCCATTAGTGACTTTTTATAATTATTGTCGTTTAGGTAGAGATTTGGTCCATTTATCATATTAATGAAATGACGCTATTATTGGCATCGATTTTTCTCCAAATCTATATGCCGGTTAGGCCTACCTCGGGCACATTGAGGCACCAAAATTAGGACGCGAATTTATAATTCTTCAACATGTGTTTAAATACCGCAAATATCCTTTTAATACCACTTACTGACTTGTTTACCTTTTTGTTTTCTTCTTTACTTTTGTTATTCCCATTCCCTAAGGTTGGCTCGTGCGTACTGGCATCATCAGCATATCATACTAGATCTAGAGGTCCTCCACCTCCTCCTCCTCCAAGTAATCCCAAAACAAATGAAAATCTAAAATGGACGACATGAGTGGTATCAGGAAACACAGCACTACACATGCAGAAAATGTCGAGACTTCGGATGATTGGAGTACTCCGGTATAGAATGACTTGGTCTTACGGTTAGAACAGAAAATACTAGAGTTACAAGGGGAACTTTAGCAGGTCCAGAACTTGGAAAACCTTTCCCTTACCTTGAATGTTCTTGACATCAATCAACAAAATGCCCAAAACCCAGCACCTCCCCAGAACACACAAAACCAACACCCGCAGAATCCTCCCGCACCTCATAGTATGCCACGCCTCCTCAAATTCCTAATCCTCCACCAGTACCGACCCCTCCAGAACACCACCATCATCCGATCTAGTATCCACAAACCACCACCTACCACACTACTCAAAATGCACCACAACCCATGCCTGATCCTCAAAACTCAACCAACAACCACCATTACACCCAAATTCTTGGAGTCTATTAAAATAACCCTATATACATGGAAAACTTACCCAACACCCCACAACAGACCCTGTATATACCGGAGTCTTCTGAGAAGGACCTGCTTATCAAGAACATGGCGGAGGAACTCAAGAAGCTTACTAGTCAAGTCCAAGGCGTAAGATGGTATGGGCATCGAAGGTTTGAATTATGAGGATTTGTGTATTCAGCCAGACGTAGAAATACCAGAGGGTTACAAACCTCCTAAGTTCGAAATGTTCGACGGGACAAGTGAATCCAAAGGTACATTTGAGAACATATTGTGACAAGCTCGTAGGGGTTGGTAAAGATGAAAGGATTCGCATGAAGTTGTTCATGAGGAGCCTCAGTGGAGATGCCATGTCTTGGTACATCAGTCAAAACCCAAAGAAATGGGTTAACTGGGTAAGTATGGCGTCAGATTTTATGGATCTGTTCAGGTTCAATACAAAAATATGCCAAACGTCTTCTACATTCAGAATCTTAAGAGGCATCCAATAAATACTTTCTGTGAGTATGCTACTCGGTGGAGGTCTGAAGCTGCGAAGGTAAGGCCAGCACTGGAAGAAAATCAGATGAATAAATTCTTTGTCCAAACTCAGGATCCGTAGTATTATGAGAGACTGATGGTTATTGAGAACCATAAATATTCTGACATCATCAAATTGGGAGAAAGAGTAGAAGAGGGGATTTAGAGCGGAATGGTAACAAATATTGAAGCACTCCAGGCTACAAAAAATCCTTGCAGTAAGGCGGTATTTCTAAAGAGAAGGAAGTAGGGGCAGTGGTTGTGGCCCAAGGCCCAAAGTCTCCTCTCACATACTAAACACTCCCACACATATCAACCTTCACCTCCCAGGTACCAAAAATCCGCCGCCACTTACCATAATTTTAACAATCAGCCTACATACTACCACTCACCACCAGCCCACTAAAACTACCAAAAACCTAGACAAAATTTCCACCGCAGACTGCGCAGACAATACACCCCAATTGCTGGACCCATCGACCAATTGTATGAGAGAGTGAAGGCTTCCGGTTATGTCACTCACATCGCCGTCGTTTCCATGGAAATTTCCTCTAGGTAGGTCAACCCAAACAAGACATATGCCTACCACTCGGGCATGAATGGTCATACTATTGATGAATGTCGCACTTTGAAGGATAATATCCAAATGCTGATTGACACCAAGGTTATACATTCAAAAGAGGCAATCCCCTCCCAGATCATAGGGGTGAGGGGGTAAATATGATAGAAACCGATGAAGAATAGGATCCGGAAGGGTCAATTGAGCTTATTCGTGAAGGGGACAGTCCTAAAATACCTCCAATCACTCTCACACCTATTGTGGTACAGATTCAGTCACCGATTGAGGTTGAGGTAGCTGCACCGACTATGTTTGAGGTTGAAGTAACAACGCCCTCAGCTGCGCCAACTCTAATCGAAGTGGAAGTGACCACGCCCTTCACCGTGACGGTAGCACCTACACCGTCCTTTAAGTCCAAAGCTATATTGTGGGACTATGATGCAGAAGCAAGACGGAAAGGAAAGAGAAAATAGAGGAAACAGGTGCAGCACAAGGCATGACTAGAACTGGTAGGGTTTATACGCCGAACATTTGGGAGGAACAAGTAAATAAGTCGCTTCCAAGCTTCCAATCATTGAAACTGGACCGGATGATCTTCGGAGAAATGTTCAAGCAAGAGAGTATTATGTGGTTGATTATATGAACAAAACCTCTGCTCAGATATCCATTCTATCACTACTATAGAACTCCGAAACGCATAGGAATGCATTGATGAAAGTGTTGAACAAAGCCTATGTACCAAACAACATTACTAGTGGAGAGATGGCCAATATGGTAGGAAGAGTATTAGAAAGCCATAAGATCACTTTCCACGAAGATGAACTATCGCCGGAAGGGTTGAGTCACAATAGGGCACTGCATATCACAGTGTAGTGCAAAGACAAATTCATTGTCAGGGTCTTGATAGATAGGGGTTCAAGTCTCAAAATCTATTCGTTGACCACTTTGAAGAGGTTGGGTAAAGGTTTTCATGAGATACAAGCAGGAAGTATGAATGTGAAAGCATTCGATGGGTCTCGAAGGGACACGATTGGGCAGACCAACCTCTGTTTGCAGAGGGGCCCGACTTGGTTTGATGTTGAATTTCATGAATTGGACATATCTCCCACATACAATCTACTATTGAATGATATTGGATATACACTATTGGGGTTGTGGCCTCTACTCTACACTAGGCCATGAAGTTCGAATGGAATCATCAGAAATTAATCATTCACAGGGATGGGAGTAATTTTATTTACACCAATCAGACTGTTACGGTTGTTGAGAATAGAAGGAAGTTGGGTGGAGAGACATACCATCACATTGAGCGTGTCAACGCGGTTGAGAAATATAAGTGATGGAGTAGCAAAATAGAGAGCATATTGGCATGGGCAGGGTATGAACCTAGGGTATCTCCAAACCAATATAGCTAAAGTGTCACGGCACAACCTTTGGACTTGGATATCATTACGCCTGGCAAGAGTATAAAGATTGGTCGCCACCATGGCGTGGTCCTTATTACCCTCTTGATCAGCCGATACCATAGTTGAGCCAATCCTTCAATCAGGACAACATGATGTGCGGATCTAAAGAAGATGAAGTTCTAGCTGGTTTAAGTAATCTGCTCTTGGAAGATGAATATATGGATTGCAATGCAATAGTTGAGGAGGAAGAGGAGGAGGACGGCCTCGTTATTCAGACAGCGGAGAAGGGATTTGTTCCCAAGAACTGGACCGCTACACCATCACGGGCCTGTCGAGTTCCAGGGAAGCCTGGCCGCTAGCATCATTTATTTTGAAAACAATTATTTTGCTTTGAAACAATTGTTTGGATCGTTAAAATTACTTTTGTTTGACGTTTAGGTATTTATCAATGGTTTTCTATTTTAGTATTTATTATTATCCCTTACATTTTCTCTCTACAACATAATTATTACTTATCTTGATGAACCAACAACTGTGACATGTATTGGGATAACACAACATAAGGATAGTGATTCAGAGGAAATAGAAGAAGAAGATATAATACCTGAGTAAATTGTCAGAGAAGTGAAATTTTTTTTGAACAAGCCTAAGTCTAATCTGGATGAAACCGAGATAGTAAATTTGGGAAATTCTGAAACAGTCAAAGAAACTCGCATAAGCATTCACCTGTCACCATCAGAGAATGAAGAGTACATCCATTTCTTGAAAGAATATGAAGATGTTTTCGAATGGTCTTATGATGATATGAATGGTTTGATAACATCTATAGTCGCTAATAAACTACCTACCAACCCGATGTGTCTTCATGTAAATCAGAAGCTCAGAAAGTTCAAGCTAGACATGAGTCTCAAAATAAAAGAAGAAGTCACCAAGCAGATTAAAGTTAAGGTTCTCAGAGTGGTTGAATATCCAACCTGGTTGGCTAACATCGTACCAGTTCCGAAGAAGGATGGGAAATTCAGAGTATGTGTTGATTATCAGGATTAAACAGAGCAAGTCCCAAAAATGATTTCCCGTTGCCTAATATACACATATTGATCGACAATTGTGTAAAGCATGTACTCCAGTCTTTTGTGGATTGCTCGCGAGATATCATCAGATCTAGATGGATGAAGAAGATTTCAAAAAGATAGCCTTTATTACGCAATGGGGTGTGTATTGCTATAAAATGATGTCGTTTGGTCTGAAGAATGCTAAGGCCACTTATATGAGAGCCATGAAAACCATTTACAACATGATACATTAGGAGATAGAAGTATATATGGACGACGTCATCATCAAATCCAAGAAGGGTATAGATCACATAGCACAATCGACCAAGATTTGCCACCTACAAGGAACAAGAAAGATGTCATGAGCTTCTTGGGGCGTCTCAATTGCATCATCCGCTTCATAGCACAATCGACCGTGATCTGTGAGCCGATTTTCAAAATGTTAAGTAAGGATACCGCAAGAAGTTGGACTTAAGAATGTCAGAAAGATTTTGACAAAATCAAGGAATATTTGTCCACTCTATCGGTCCTGGTCTCGCTAAAACCTGGTAGACCTCTACTACTCTATCTGTCTGTACTAAATGGGGTTTTCGGTTGCATCTTAGGACAACACGATGAGACGAGGAGGAAAGAGAATGCCATATGCTATCTGAGTAAGAAGTTAACACCCTATGAGGAACGGTATTCCTTTCTGGAATGCACCTGCTATTCCCTAACGTGGATAGCTCAAAAGTTAAGGCACTACTTATGTGCCTATACCACATATCTCATATCAAGGATGGATCCTCTGAAATATATATTCCAACAAACCCATGCCTATAGGGAAGCTGGAAAAATGGCAGATACTATTGAGTGAGTTCGACATCATCTATCTAACTCAGAAAGCGGTCAAGGGACAGGCATTGGCTGATCATCTGGCAGAATATCCTGTAGGAGGAGAATACGAACCGCTGAAAACGTATTTTCCCCAATGAAGAAGTATCATTGTTGGGGAAGATATCTCCAAAACCTAGGACGGTTGGAGAATGTTCTTCGATGGGGCTGCAAATTTCAAAGAGTGGGTATCGGAGTTCTTTTGGTGTCAGAGACAGGTCAACATTACCTAGTATCCGCAAAACACATATTTTCGTGCACCAACAATATGGCAGAATATGAGGCTTGAATCTTAGGGCTTAATTTGGTCATTGACATGAATATCCAAGAATTGCTGGTAATTGGTGACTCAGACATTTTGGTGCATCAGGTTCTAGGAGAATGAGCTACAAAGAATACCAAAATATCACCATATATGTACTATGTGCAAGAGCTAATGAAGAGATTCACAAAGATAGAGTTCAGACATGTGCCGAGAATCCAGAATGAGTTTGCAGACGCATTGGCCACTCTGTCTTCCATGATACAACACCTGGACAAGAATTTCATCAACATTATTCCACAAAGGATCCATAATCGGCCAGCTTATTATGCTTATGACGAAGAAGAAACTGATGGGAATCCGTGGTTCCATGATATCAAAGAATACTTGGAAAAAGGAGAGTACCCGGAGCATGCAAATCATACTCAGAAACACACACTCCGAAGATTATCCAACCATTTCTTCCAAAGTGGAGAATTTTGTTTACAGAAGGACTCCCGACCTAGGATTATTACGGTGTGTTGATGCCAAGGAAGCTTCCAAAATGCTCGAAGAGATACATGCCGGAACTTACGGACCACAGATGAACGGTTTCGCTTTGGCCAAGAGGATATTAAGAGCGGGATATTTTTGGATGACTATGGAAACAGACTGTATCAGATATTCCAAAAGTGTCATCAATGTCAAGTACATGCAGATATGATACGGGTGCCACCAAATAAACTCAATGCAACAAGTGCACCTTGGCCTTTTGACGCTCTAGTAATTGATGTCATAGGTCTGATTGAACCCGCCGCTTCAAATGGGCACAGGTTCATTTTAGTGGCCATAGACTACTTCACAAAATGAGTTGAGACTGCATCTTTCAAAGTTGTAACCAAGAAAGTCATCGCAGATTTTGTCAGGGATCATACTATTTGCCGATTCGGGGTGCCAAAATCCATCATCACCGACAACGCCGCCAACCTCAACAGTGACTTAATGTAATCTGTGTGTGAAACCATCAAAATCAAGCATAAGAATTCCATAGCATACATGCCTCAAATGAATGGAGCCCTGGAGGCCGCAAACAAGAATATCAAGAAAATATTGAGAAATATGATAGACAACCACAAGAAATGGCACGATAAATTACCATTTTCCTTGGTAGGGTTTCGTACCACAGTCCGCACATCAACCAGAGCAACCCCCTACTTGTTGGTCTATGGTACTGATGCAATCAATCCTGCGGAAGTCAAAATTCCTTCTTTAAGAATTATACAAACGGCTGAACTCAGTGACGTAGAATGGATACGAAGTCTCTATGAACAATTAACTCTTATTGATGGGAAAAGAAGTAATGTGGTATGCCATGGTCAACTTTACCAGAACATAATGTCCAAAACTTTTAACAAAAGGGTCAGACCTAGATAGTTCACATTGGGGCAGCTGGTGCTAAAGCGGATCTTCCCGCATCAAGATGAAGCCAAAGGGAAATTTTCACCCAATTGGAAAGGGCCCTACATGGTTCACTGAGTACTAACAGGAGGAGCACTCATACTTGCAGAAATGGATGGAGAAATTTTTCCAAAGCCCATCAACTCAGACGTAGTCAAGAGATACTATGTTTAGAGTGTTTACATTTCTTCATCTGATGTAACTGAACTACTATTGACCTGATTCCTGTTTAACAGGGGATACGTAGGCAGCCTTGTGGGTTTGATCACACCTCAATAAAATCTTCATTTTACACCATGGTCAAAAACTGAGGACCCTCAAAATTTCGGAGCAAGTCCAGCCAATTTCGTCATATGCAGAACGGTCAAAGAATAACTTTATTGAATTGGGGAAGAATTTTGAGGAGGACCCTCAAAATTCTAATGCAAGGAAGTCGCAGTGTCTCTAAAGTGTCACAGTCATTTGCTCATCCAATTTACTTTATATTGCATACTATTATGTTTTTAAATAACTACATGTTTTTGTTGAAAACTTTATTTTATAAACAGCCAGATGCTACCTAGGGTAACTTGAACAGGATCTTGATATAGGGAAAAAGCAAAGCAAAGCAAGAAAGCGAAGGCACGAACCAACCTTCCCCGCAAAACTCATATTTTTTCTATGGATGCAAGAACAAGAAATATTCGCAAATACACACACACACCAAAAATCATAATGGCAAGTTGCCAAACGCAAGCACGTCTCCAACTAAGAAATACTCTGCTATCACTCATTGGGTTTTCTTTGCATGAGGCAAAGCATTTCCTCCCTAATTGCATAAGGCTAAGCATTGCCTTCCATTGCATGAGACTAATCCATATCTCCTTTTCTTGCATGAGGCTAAGCATTGACTCCCTAATTGCATAAGGCTAAGCATTGCCTTCCATTGCAAGAGTCCAAGCCCTGTCTCTTTTTCTTGCATGAGGCTAAGAATTTCCTCCCTAATTGCATAAGGCTAAGATCTACTTTCCATTGCATGAGACTAAGCCCCGTCTCCATTTCTTGCATGACGCTAAGCATTGCCTCCCTAATTGCATAAGGCTAAGCTCTGTCTTTCCTTGCATGAGACTAAGCCATGTCTCCTTTTCTGGAATGAGGCTAAGCATTGCCCCCCTAATTGCATAAGGCTAATCATTGCCTTCCATTGCACGAGACTAAGCCCCATCTCCTTTTCTTGCATAAGGCTAAGCATTTCCTCCCTAATTGCATAAGTCTAAGCTCTGCCTTTCCTTACATGAGACTAAACCCTATTTCCTTTTCTTTCATGAGGCTAAGCATTGCCTCCCTAATTGAATATGGCTAACCATTGCCTTCCATTGCATGAGACTAATCCCTGTCTCCTTTTCTTGCATGAGGCTAAGTATTGTATCCCTAATTGCATAAGGCTAAGCTTTGCCTTTCCTTGCATAATACCAAATTCTATGCTACTTGAAATATAGCACTACTTTCTACTTTCCCGGAGCTAAGCTCTGCCCTAATCTTACACAAGACCAAGCTCTGTCTTGTTTCGCTTTGCATATGACCCAGCATCATGTCTTTGCATTTTATAGGATGAAACATCACCATTTTTTCTAAAGGAGTCATAGTTCGAATGATTCATCCTCATAGGCGGTAGACACCATACCATGGCCTAAGGATCTCTCAATCTTGCACATCATTATTCAAAGGCGCCATAGTTTAGAGGCACCATTTTCATAGCCCGAGAACATCATTTCATGTCCTACGATTCCCTTATCACGCGATTCATGGCCCAGGGCATCATGGTCTAAGGACACCATTCTTATCGTCCAAAGACAACTTTCATGGTACAAAGGCAATTTGCATCATGTTTAAATTCTCGCAATAATCTCATACATACTGGCACGCATTGAATCTACACCAATCAGACTGTTCCGGTTGTTGAGAATAGAAGGAAGTTAGGTGGAGAGACATACCATCGCATTGAGAGTGTCAACGCGATTGAGAAAGATAAGTGGTGGAGTAGCAAAATAGAGAGCATATTGGCATGGGCAAGGTATGAATCTGGTAAGGGGATCGGTAAGAATTTCAGAGTATCGCCAAACCAATACAGCTAAAGCGTCATGGCCCAACCTTTGGACGTGGATATCAGTACACCTAGAAGGAGTATAACGATTTGTCACCACCATGGTGCGGTCCTTATTCACCTCTTGAGCAGCTGGTACCACATTTGGGCCAATCCTTCCATCAGGCCGACATGATGTGGGGATCTGAAGAAGATGAAGTTCTAGCTGGCTTATGGAATTTATTCTTGGAAGATGTAGATATGGATTGCAGCACAATAGTTGAGGAGGAGGAGGAAGGACTCGTTATTCAGACAGTGGAGAAGGGAGTTATTCTCAGAGACTGGATCGCTACACCATCACAGGCCCGCCGAGTTCAGGGTTAGCCTGGCCGCTAGCATCATTTATTTTGAAAACAATTTTTATGGGCATTTTTAAGACATTTTTCAGTATTTTTATTTTGCTTTGAAACAATTATTTGGATCATTAAAATTGCTTTTGTTTGACATTTAGGTATTTATCAATGGTTTGCTATTTTAGTATATATTATTATAATTTACATTTTCTCTCTACAACATTATTATTACTTATCCTGATGAACCAACAACTGTGACATGTAATGAGACAATGTAATATAAGGATAGTGATTCAAAGGAAATAGAAGAAGAAGATATAATACCTGAGTAAATTGTCAGAGAAGTGAAAAAGTTTGAGAACAAGCCTAAGTCCAATCTGGACAAATATGAGATAGTCAATTTGGGAAATTCCGAAACAGTCAAAGAAACTCGCATAAGCAATCACCTGTCACCATCAGAGAAAGAATAGTACATCTGTTTATTGAAAGAATATAAAGATATTTTCGCATGGTCTTATAATGATATTACTGGTTTGAGCACATCTATATCGGCTCATAAACTACATACCAACTCGATGTGTCTGCCTGTAAAGTAGAAGCTCTGAAAGTTCAAGCCAGACATGAGTTTGAAAATAAAAGAAGAAGTCACCAAACAGATCAAAGCTAAGGTTCTCAGAGTGATTGAATATCCAACCTGGTTGGCTAACATCGTGTCAGTTCTGAAGAAGGATGGGAAAGTCAGAGTATGTGTCGACTATCAGGATTTAAACAGAGCAAGTCTCGAAGATGATTTCCCGTTGCCCAATATACACATACTGATTGATAACTGTGCCAAGCATGAACTCCAGTCTTTTGTGGATTGCTTCGCGGGATATCATCAGATCTAGATGGATGAAGAAGATGCCAAAAAGACAGCCTTTATTACGCCATGGGGAGTGTATTGCTATAAAATGATGTCGTTTGGTCCGAAGAATGCTGGGGAAACTTATATGAGAGCCATGAAAACCATTTTCCACGACATTATACACAAGGAGGTAGAAACATATGTGGACGACGTCATCATCAAATCCAAGAATGGTATAGATGTTACACCCCATTTTTTCGTACGTGAAAGTACGCCATAAATATATTGATGAAATCTCGGAAATAAGATGTTACATCCCGCATATTTGTACGTTAAAGTTTCATCGTAAGTTAATCGACGTAAGTTCGAGAATGAGATTATTTTGGGATTATAAGTATTATGCTATTTCAAAAAAGGGATAAGTAAATTCGTGAAGGTGAGAGGGTACATAAATTGAAGAAAATAAATTTAGTCGAACTTTGACAATTTGGGATAAAATACGGTCCAAGATATAATACCCCATATTTATGGACTAATGTCATACAAGGTACCACATGACCATGATAGCAAGATGTATAAAGTGTATTAAAAGTGAGTATTATTTTAAGTAATTTGAGATAATCCTTAATTATGTGGATAATTGGATAATTATTGATTTTTAGTGAGAAGATTACCATGTAATTGAGGAATTAAGGGGATAATTGTTGGATAAGCTTAATGAAATCCCTATCCTCAACGTGGCAGCCAAGAATCAAAGACAAGAAATGACTCTTAACTCTTAAGAATCGACTCAAGTATGTTAAGGCTATCAGCTCAAGTAACCTGATAGACAGGTCGAGAGTCCTCCAAGTAGGCTATCAGCTCAGTGGAAGAAGTTGGTGCGCTCCATTTGCTCTGGAGTTGCTTATTTGGTTAGTGTAATTAGGACATGTATTTATTGGTATGGTGGGGGCTCAGTCCCAATCCTTGTGATACTTATGTACTCTTAGAGGTTTTGTAGACAGAGGTTCATTTTGTACAATATGTCAGAGGCCTTGATGGCCAATATGTTTTCATGTTTTAAGAAAGATGGTAATTGATACAATGTTTTCCTACTTATCGTTATACATTACGAGTGGTGGCCATGTTGTAATAGTTACCAATGATAGTACGATAAGAAAGATATGTTACGTTGGTACTCGATTGAGTAAGGCACTGGGTGCCGGTCTCGTCCCCTAGGTTCGGGGCATGACAAAAGTGGTATCAGAGCAGTTCTGTCCTAGGGAGTCTACAAGTCATGTCTAGTAGAGTCTTGTTTATGGGTTTGTTGTGCACCATACTTATAAGCAGGAAGATACAGGACATTTAGGACGGTCACTCTTTCTTCTTACTCTAGATTGTGTGGTAGAGCTCACTTGTAATAATTCAGATTCCTAAATTCTATTATGTTCGTAAACAACGATACCTACATCTAGAAAGACAGTTGTGAAGAGATTGAATGCGACTGTGGAAGAGTTGACTCAGAGGAACTTGCTTTTGCATCATGCGTATTATGAGTAAATGTAAAGTCTCTAGCACATCATGTGTGTACTAAGACATGTGAGCTTCTAGAAAAGGAGCCCTAAGGCATGAATATCTATCCACCCATATGGTAAGGAGTAATGAGAGATTCAGAAGGTAGATACAAGCTTCAACAAGTAAAAGAAGCAAGGTGAATAAGGGTACGAGGTACTCAGTTAATGAAGATTAACAGTATTTACAATTCAACCAGAGAAATATAAGCATTTTGAGTTACCTTCAACAGTAACAGAGGTATGTACAATTGGTCACACCCATCTCAGTTATGCCCTTTGGTAGCTAATAAGATATAATTAAGAGAAGCACGAGATATCGGATCTAGCTGGGGTTAGAGTAACCCAAAATGGTGGGTTGGTTGCATTAGTTAACATTTATATCTCCTTGTGAGACACCTAGATGGTGCACTCTAGAATACTATAGCTAGATATGAATACTAGAATGTTCAAAATATTTTTTACAAAGATAGGCACTGGAAGTCGTGAAAGGATAAATATTATCTTAGTATGGCTCCTGTCCCTAATAGAGAGAGAATTTTAGGCAACTTGAAGAGCCAATGGATGGCGCAAGGGAGCTAAAAGCAAAAGAATGTCTTGTTCTAAGTTTTCAGAATAAAGTGATAGACATAAATGTTAGCGGGAAATAAGAAAAGAGTTAATGAAGAATTATGAGTAAGATGTGATACATGAATGACAACGGTAGATCAAAAAGATGACAGAATTATAGAGTCTATAGTTAAGTGAAGGAAAAGACGAAAGGTGAAAGGCCTTGAGATAACAAAGGAGCATAGGCCATAAATTCATATCCTCATCTCGAGAAATAAGTTTGTGACTCTAACACGACTATCAGGAAGAAAAGTTAGACCCCAAAATAATAGAAATCACTATGGGCTAGTGAACAAGATAAACTAAACATAAATTAGGAACTGAGTGATTTGATCATGGTCGGCATCATAAGAATTTTAGATTTTTTTCCGGCGATGATAGAATGGACAACAGAAGAAGATTCATGGTCATTCAGGAAAACGCTTCCCTAAAGAAAGCAATGTGAGCAAAGTTATGCTTAAGGGACTGAATATGCCAGTTATACTAAGAGTCAACCTTGCGAGTAAGGAATTTCATTATCCTTGGTACAGAAGGATTACCGCAATGCGAGTAAGGGTCATCGATGATGTGAAAAGACACCAAATATGAAAAGGTAAAACATTTATAGGTAAATCGTCGTGGCTCCAACTCTTAGTACTCCCTTAAAGCAGGTAATATGGAGTAATGTGGCAATAAGTCGAAATTAAGGGGTTCTAGTAATTCTGGAATGGTAAAGGAAGAATGTGATAAAAATAAGAAAGGGATGAGATTGAACTTATCCAAATCCTACCGAGATGCTACGATTCTAGAACATTATGCAAGCACGACGTCAAGGAGAAGACGTATGGGTTCCTACCCAAGATGTTATTGATAGATAGGATCCAGTGCGAGATCTAAGTTAAGACAAAAGAAATAACCCAAGAAATATTACGCGGAATATTGATATGAGAATGGGCCAATGAATAGTTAGTAGTTGATTCAGGAATAGCCTAGTTATGGCTAGACAAGAGGATACAGACAAATCAACAGATCGTGCGAGATAAACATAGTAAAACCCATTATAGTGAATTCAGCCTAGCAATAATATGATTGTAATGCTTGAGAAATATTCATATAGGAGTTGGGGTAGTTAAAGGTATCGTATGAGTATTAGGGGAATAAAAGACAGTGTCACTGGGAAGACAGTCAAAACATCAGTTCAGAAGCATCCCTACAAGCACAAGGGCGTGGAAGTGATTTACTACGGATAATTATAGGTAAGGAAGTACATCAAAAGGTCCGCCGAATATACAATATAATAAGCTGGGAAATGGTCTTATAACGATAGTCTCAACACAACATTGTATGCACTCCATAAAAAAATGGCACCTACCGTGGCTGATGAACGGGAAGTAAAATCAAAAGTGATATTCAAGATCATATGAGTTGTAGTAAATTCCAATGTGGGGGCACTAAGGTAAGCTAAGTATGCATGCAACAAGGGAGCAGAAAGACCAGGAAAAGTAATTGCTTACAATTCGATTAATGACCCAGAATATGTTATGAACGCACTTAAGAGTTTAGAGTTTTTTACATGCAGCATATATGTTGACAATCATACAAACATAGAAGACTCCGGTATAAGTTAACAGAAAGAATTGAGCTCAGGGCATAAACAAAGGATTGAGTTGTTAAAAATTGTATCATGGATATTCCATAACGCCCATGAAAGGCTAAAGTAATAACAAATACAAGGAGTAGCAGATCAGAAGATAGCTTAAACCTACATAAAGGTTGATCATAAGGAAGAGGAAACTAAAGAGTTACATTAACCAATTAAATTAGGAGTTTGATTATTGGACCCAGAAAATTATAGAAATCGTGATTGAGAACATTGCAGGATCACTCTTGATATTAGAGGTACAAGAAAGAAAGTATAACAACCATATTCTATAACAGCTCTACGATAAAACCAGTTAGAAGAGTACCAGTCTCATAAGAAGTCAGTATGAAGCTCCCACCTAGTTGTATATGCACCAGAGGTGCAAGTATTATAATAAAGCTTCAACTTATGGACGTGAATTATACCTATGTGGAAGGGAGGTCATGACAGAGATAGAAGATACGATGCAAAATATTAAGGTAAATAAGGTAAAGGTGAACAACGAATGAGATACTCAAGTGCAAAAGGTTGTGAATAGTCCTTACTTCGGAGAGAAGACTAGAAGCGTTGGGATTCAGTATCCAGGAATGATAGCAGCGTCGTCAGTGGCATATCTTCCAGCGTATGGTTTCTAGGTACTGAGATATCTAGTCAAGAGAGCAAAGAAGAGTTCGAGACATTGTGATGTCTCGCTTGATGTTCCAGAATAACATAAGAAAATCTATGGTGCAAGAAAGTTGAAGGAATGTGGAGAATAATATAAATCAAATATGTGTAGGTTGCAAGCTAAAGTATGGTAAAGCAACAAGGTTTTAGGAAGATAGGAGTAAGGATAAGAAAGGGCAAGTGAGAAGGTGACGAGAATGGGTAAGTCCTCAGGATTAAGCCCATGAAAACAAGAAGAGCTGATGGTTTCTCTAAGTTATACAAAGCTCAGTATAGCCTGAATGAACTCAAAAGAGTCTAAGACTAATGGCATTTACAAGAGATGGAATGCTGCCCTGGTAGTGGAATGAGGGTGTGATTGTGATAGATAAAGGATGAAGTTTGGGCCTTCGATTGAGTAATGACTTGAAGAGGATTTCATGAATTGTACGGGTTAAAATGCCCATGTAACATGAGTGATATTTGGATGCTATAAAATACGATTATGGAAGTATAGTATTGCCCCTAGGTGGATCAATCTAATTACTCCAGTTGTCCCCGATGAGACGTGATCCCTAGCGGTAGTGTTACATAAGAGATCAAGTTATCAGTGGTAGATGATAGATCAACATTAAAAAGAATCAACAATGGATGGACAAAAGCCACAAAGTATGAGGTGAGATTAGGCCGTCATTCTTAAGATAAACAGTAATGAAGAAGCATTAAAGGAATTATATTTATACATATAGGATAAGCAACGACAGTAACCCAAATTTTGGTAGCAAACCTCAGTAACGATAAATTGAAGTAAGATTTATGGTATAATATGACCTACCTTGATATAGTAAAGTCATACGGATGGATGACCAGGTCTATGAAATAAGATATAAAAATATTCGTAAGTTCGATAAAGTACCGAGCGAAGAACTTCAGTGTACCTATAGATGCCAGAGGGACATCTTATTAAGCTATGTATATATTTAAAAAGTGAGGCCTAAATATTGGCTAAAAGCAGGAGGGAAAAATGAGAGAAGAGTCGCATAGGAGCACTTACAAAGTCAGAGTCGTACAGGCTGCATGATAAAAGGTAGCAACAATTACAAGATTGGAAGGATTCCAACCACAAGTCATGGTGTGAGAAAGAGGCCTAAAGGGGGGAATGCCCTGGCCTTTGGGATTCATTCACAGAATACTTTCCTAGATGGCAAGAGAAGTACTAACGTATTCGCAAGAGCTATGAGTTATGAGAATCATAAGTGCATCAATCAAAATTCGAGGATGAATGTTCCAAATGGAGGAATGGTGTTACACCCCATGTTTTAGTACGTGGAAGTACGCCATAAATAAATTGATGAAAGCTCGGAAATGATATGTTACATCCCGCATTTTGTACGTTAAAGTTTCGTCGTAAGTTAATCGACGTAAGTTTGAGAATGAGATTATTTTGGGATTATAAGTATTATTCTATTTCAAACAAGGGATAAGTAAAATCGTGAAGGTGAGATGGAAAATAAATCGAAGAAAATGAATTTCGTCGAAGTTTGACAATTTGGGACAAAATATGGTCCAAGCTATAATACCCCATATTTATGGACTAATGCCATACAAGGTACCACATGACCATGATAGCAAGATGTATAAAGTATATTAAAAGTTAGTAGTAATTTGAGATAATTCTTAATTATGTGGATAATTGGGTAATTATTGATTTGTAGTGGGAGATTACTGTCACGACCCCAAAATCCTAAACTGGTTGTGGTGGCACCTATCGTGGAACTAGGCTAGCCAACAATCACATAATTACAGTTTCTTTCTAAAATCCCAACCAATTCCAACATTTCATAAAGTATAGAGGATTACTGAATTCATTAGGCAAAATGAACAACTAAATAGTCTAAACCATCCCAAAATCTGGAGTCAACAGGTCATGAGCATCTAAGAATTTGACCAACAAGCCTACTATTATATTACAAAATCTCCGAACGAATAGCTAGATACAAAAAAAGAAGGGAAAAACAGAGATATTGTGGACGCTAAACAACTACCTCTATATCTCGAACTCTGGCTCTGCACGGAATAGATAGCTAACACTCGGTATCAGCACCTGTATCTACACACAGGGGTGCAGGGAGTAATGTGAGTACGCCAACTCAGTAGTATTGAAAATGAATCAAGTCTAAGCGGCAAGAAACACATAAAAATCAATATCATTAGTTCACAATATGCACAGCCTTTCTTTCCAATAGCATATACATAGATATATGAAATCATCATGCCTTAAAACAAACTTCAGAAAAATCCTTTGAAAAATGGGTTTTTCCAACAATTCAGAATAAAAACAATCGAAAGATTTAGTGTAAGAATGAAATAAATCATAAGTAGCCCCTCGAGTAGAAACATGAATAATAAATCGCCCCTCGAGCAAAAAATCACTTAGCACCTCACAACCACTCAGTATCAGCCCCTCGGGCAACCTCACTGTCACTCATGCCTCCCAATCACTCATTACTCATCACTCGGCACTCGGCACTCAATAGGTACCTGCACTTACTGGGGGTGTGTACAGACTCCTGACACAAGGGGTCCAAACAAGTCGGCAAGAGGCCCCAAACATGGCTTATAGCCCAAATATATCAATAGTTTTAGAACACAATTTAACATATGGTTTAGAGTAAAAATACACAACTCAATAGTTGCCGCGGAGAGGACCAAGTCCAATCCAAAAATCTGTGCATGCCACATAGTCATCATCCGACTTGTGCGCCATGCTAAAAACAGTGAGAAATATAAAGTCCAGGGCTCCATACCCTCAGGACAAGATTTATAACCATTACTTACCTCTACCAGGCCACAATACTAATCCGCGATGCTCTTGCCCCTCAAATTGGCTCCCGATTGCTCCGAATCTAACCAAAACCAGATTATCATCATCAATATACGCTAAAGGAACAAAACCCAATCGAAAACTATCAATTTATACAAAATTCTCGAAATTCGGCCAAACCCGAGACCCAGGCCCACGTCTCGGAATTCGATAAAATTTACATCACTAGAAACCTCGTCCTTCCACGATTCTACACATACCAATCAGACCACAATTGCCTACCCATATCGCCAAAAGAATTTTTCCCCAAACCTGCTCCCATTTGTCAAAATATTTTCTACTTGAATTCTTCAAATTACAAGCCTAATCAGAACAAAATAACATAGAAACGACTTTTATAATCCGGGAACTTACCTCCACTAAAGACCCTCGAATTCTTTCTTCAATTTTGCTCTCAACTTAGCTCAACCCGCATGCAACAATGGAGAAAATGACAAAATAATCGCGGAGGCAGCATTTTATATTGTTCTGCCCAGTTAATCCGCACCTACGGACCTTTCCTCGCACCTGCAGTCCCAGGTGCGCACCTGCGAAATCCCACTAACAGTCCAAATTCTCTCACCTGCGATCCCTTTTCCGCACCTGCGGCTTCGCATGTGCATCCAATACTTCGCACCTGCGGATTCCTTCTGTCTGGCCTATCTTCGCACCTGTGCAGGGTCCTTCGCATCTGCGCTGCCCCTCCGCAGGTGCGGCCACACCAGCAGCTATTGGCTGCAAAATCCTAAGTTCAAACCTCCGCCAACCATCTGAAATCAATCCCGAGCCCCTCGAGGCCCCAACCAAACATATCAACACACCCCATAGCATCATTCAAACTAGTCAAGTCTTAGAAACACCAAAAACAGCATGAAAACACCAAAATTACATCAAATTCAAACCTATGAACTTTGAAACTTCTAAATTTTGCCAATGATGCCGAAACCAACCAAAACACATCCGATTGACCTGAAAATTTGCACACATATCCAAAATGACATTACGGATCTGCTCCAACTTTTGGAATTCCATTCCGATCCCGATAGCCTATTTTCCACTGCCGACCGGAAATCGCCATAAACTAACTTTTACCAATTCAAGCCTAATTCTACACCGGACATCGAAACTTCATTCCGAACACACTCCTAAGTCCCAAATCACCTAACGAAACTATTCGAGCCATAAAATCTTGATTCCGGGTTCATTTACCAATAAGTCAACTCCCTGTTGACTTTTTTAACTATTAAGCTAATTTAAGAGACTAAGTGTCTCAATTCTCACCATGACCACTCTGATCCCGAAACAACCGATCCAACACAACATAAATAGGCTAAGAAACACAGGATAAGGTAGAAACGATGGAAACGGGGCTAATCTCACGGAACGGCCGGCCAGGTCGTTACATCCTCCCCCTCTTAAACAAGTGTTCGTCCTCGAACGGGTCTAGAAACATACCTGGAGTCTCGAATAAGTGAGGATATCTCTCCCACATATCTCGCTCAGTCTCCCAGGTGGAATCCTCCACCGGATGCCCTCTCCAATGAACCTTCACTGAAGCTATATCCTTAGACCTCAGCTTTCTGACCTGTCGACCCAAAATAGCCCCTCGCTCTACCTCATATGACATATCACCCTCGAGTTGAACCGTGCTGAAGTCCAAAACTTGAGACGGGTCACCAACATACCTCTGGAGCATCGAAACATAGAACACCGGATGAATACTCGATAAGCTGGGAGGCAAGATAAGTCTATAAGCCACCTCCCCAATCCTTTAAAGCACCTCAAATGGCCCAATGAACCTGGGACTCAGCTTTACCCTCTTCCCGAACAGCATAACACCCTTCATGGGTGACACCTTCAGCAACACCTTATCCCCAACCATGAAAAACACATCCCGGACCTTCCGATCCGTATTGCTCTTCTACCTAGACTGTGTCGTGCGAAGCCACTCCTGAATCAACTTCGACTTACCCAACGCATCCTGAACCAGGTCTGTGCCCAATAGTCTAGCCTCGCCCGGCTCAAACCAACCAACGGTAGACCTGCACCTCCTACCATATAAATCCTCATACAGAGCCATCTGGATACTCGACTGATAACTATTATTATATGCAAACTCCACGAGTAGCAGAAACTAGTCCCATGAACCCCCAAAATCAATGACACATGCACGCAACATATCCTCCAAAATCTAAATAGTACGCTCCGACTACCCATCGGTCTGAGGAAGAAACGTTGTGCTCAACTCGACCTGAGTACCCAACTCTCTCTGTACGGCTCTCCAAAAAAAAGATGTGAACTGAGTACCTCTATCATAAATGATATAAACTGGAACCCCATGCAATCGGACAACCTCTCTGATATAAATCTCAGCTAATGGCTCCAAAGAATAAGTAGTACCAACAGGAATGAAGTGCGCGAACTTGGTCAGTTGATCGACAATAACCTATATAACATCAAACCTCTTTGAAGTACGTGGGAGTCCAACTACGAAGTCCATGGTGATCCTCTCCCACTTCCACTCCGGAATATCAAATCTTTGAAGCAATCCACCTGGTCTCTGGTGCTCATACTTGACTTGATCATAGTTGAGACACCGAGCCACAAACTCAACAATATCTCTCTTCATCTGCCTCCACCAATAATATTGCCGCAGATCCTGATACATCTTCGCGGCACCCAGGTGGATGGAATACAACGAACTATGGGCCTCAACTAGAATCAAATGTCGAAGCCCATCTACATTGGGCACGCAAATCCGGCCCTACATCCTCATGACCCTATCATCACCAATAACCACATCCCTGGCATCACCGCGATGGACCCTATCCTGAAGAACAAGCAAATGTGGATCATCATACTGGCATGCTCTAATCTGATCATAAAGAGAAGACCTGGAGGCTACACAAGCCAATACCCGCGAAGGCGCTGATAGATCCAATCTCACCAACTGACTCGCCAAATCCTGAACATCAAGTGCTAATGGACACTCTGCTACTGGAAGGTAGGCGAGACTCCCCAAACTCTCTGCTCTGCGACTCAGGGCATCGGCCACTACATTGGCATTCCCCGGATGATATGAAATAGTGAGATCATAATCCTTGAGAAGCTCCAACCACCTTCTCTAGTGCAAATTTATATCCTTCTGCTTAAGCAGATGCTACAAACTACGGTGATCAGTGAAAATCTCACAATGCACTCCATACAAATAATGATGCCAAATATTCAAGTCGTGAACAATAGCTGCTAGCTCAAGATCGTACTGGATAACTCTTCTCGTGCACCTTCAACTGCTTGGACGCGTAGGCAATCATCCTACCATCCTACATCAAAACTACTCCAAGGCCAATTCTCGAGGCATCATACTAAATCGTATAAGAACCTGAACCCGTAGGCAAAATCAATACTGCAGATGTAGTCAAAGCTGACTTGAGCTTCTGAAAGCTCTCCTCGCACTCCTCAGTCCACCTGAACTGAGAACCCTTCTGGGTCAGTCTGGTCATAGGTGCAACAATAGATGAAAATCCCTCTACGAAACGGCTGTAGTACCCTACCAAACCAAGGAAACTGCGAATCTCAGTAGCTGATGACAGTCAAGGCCAACTATGCACCGCCTCTACCTTCTTCGGATCAACCTGAATACCCCCACTGGTCACCACGTGCCCCAAGAATGCTACTGAATCAATTTTAGAACTCACACTTCGAAAATTTTTCATACAATCTCATTCTCTCTCAAGGTTTGAAGAACAACTCTCAAATGCTGCTCATAATCCTCCCGAGATCGGGAATACACCAAGATATCCTCAATGAACACGATGATGAAAAATCCAAATAAGGCCGAAATACATTGTGCATCAAGTGAATAATGGTTGTTAGGGCATTGGTCAGTCCAAATGACATAACTAGGAACTCATAATGACCATATCTAGTCCTGAAAGCAGTCTTCGGAATGTCTGGCCCCCGAATCTTCAACTGATGATAACCGGAGCGCAAGTAAATTTTGGAAAATACTTTGGCACCCTGCAACTGATCAAACAAGTCATCTATACGAGGCAAGGGATACCGGTTCTTCACCATAACCCTATTCAGATGCCGATAATCAATACACATACGTATAGAACCATCATTCTTCTTCACGAACAACACCGGTGCACCCCAAGATGACATACTAGGCCGAATCAACCCCTTATCTAGGAGTTCCTGAAGTTGCTCCTTTAATTCTTTTACCTCCGCTGGTGCCACACGATAAGGTGGAATATAAATAGGCTGGGCTCTTGCACCAGGTCAATACCAAAATCAATGTCCTTGTCAGGTGGCATGCCCGGCAAGTCTACAGGAAACATGTCCGGAAAGTCACGGACCACAGGAATCGAATCAATAGCGAGAGTCTAACCACTGACATCCCTCACAAAAGCCAGATAAGATAAACACCCCTTCTCAACCATGCGCTGAGCCTTCAGGTAGGAAATCACCCTGCTAGGCATATACTCAGAAGAACCTCTCAACTCAACCATCGAACATCCCGGCATAGCTAAGGTCACAATCTTAGCGTGACAATCAAGAAAAACATGAAACAGAGATAACCAATCCATGCCCAATATCACATCAAAATCGACCATGCTTAGTAACAGTAGGTCCACTCGGGTCTCCAAACCCCTAATAGATATCACACACGACTGATACACACGGTCCACAACAACAGTATCGCCCACCGGAGTCGACACATGAACAGAGGTACCTAAAGACTCACGGGGCATATCCCGAAAATGGGCAAAGTATGAAGAAACATAGGAATATGTAGAACCAGGGTCAAAAAAAGCTAAAGCATCTCGGCAACAGACTAAGACAATACCTGCAATCACTGCATGGGAGGCCATAGTATCTGGCCTGGCTGGAAATGCATACATACGGGCCTGACCTCCACCTGCTCGATCTCCCCCTCTAGGGCGGCCTCTAGCTGACTGACTACCACATCTGGCTTCCTGGCGGGTGGTGAAGTAACTGGAGCTGAAGTCGAGGGCTGGCCCCTCAGCTGAAAAGAACTACCGGGACAACGGGGACACTACCTCCACATGTGCCCAAACTCTCCATACTCAAAACAACTCCCTGGAGCTGGAGGCGGGGACTGATAGAAACCCCTGGCACCAGAATGGCCACTGGAAGACTCATGCATAGAAGAACACTGAACTGGTGGTGCTCGAGCTGCACTCTGAGCTAGGAGGGCACCGAATGAAGTACAGCCTGGCTGAGAACCATGGGGACCATGCCCCGAAGATGCACCACTATAAGCTGGGCGGGCTGACTAAGGAGGCATGAATGAACGGCCTCTACCATGCTGAACCTGCCCCCTGGAAGGAGCACCACTAGAACTGCCCGCTCCACGAGGCCTCTTGGCCTCCCTCTCCTCCTGCTCCTCCCGCTCCTAACGGTGAACCGACTAAATATCTCGATCAATATCAACAACCTGCTCGAATGTAGTATCTGATACTCTCTCCCGAGTCATAAAAAGGCGGAGCTGATAAGTGAGGCCATCCACGAATCTCCTAACCCTCTCCCTATAAGTAGGGACCAACTCGGTAGCATGATGAGCCAACTCCGAAAACCATATCTCGTACTACATCACTGATAGCTCGCCCTGATGCAGCTGCTCAAAAAGCCTGTGTCGCTCCTCCCTGTGTGACTGGGGTACATACTTCTCCAAAAAGATAATGGATAACTTTTCCCAGGTGAGGGGTGCTGAACCAACAGGCCTACGCCTCTCAAAAGACTCCCACCAAGTGAAAGCAACACCAGAAAACTGAAATGTAGCAAATGAGACCCCACTGGTCTCCAAAATTCCCGCAGTACGCAGCATCCTCTAACACTTATCCAGAAATCCCTGGGCATCCTCGCCCTCAGCACCACTAAATGTCGGAGGCTGTAATCTGCTAAATCTCTCCAGTCTACGCTGCTCTCCCTCTGGCATGGCCGGAACCACGAAGTCCCAAACTGGAGCAGCCCGCTGGGTTGGAACCGCCCCCAGTGTTTGATGGCCCTGAGTACCCTGCTCAGGTGTCTGGGCAACTAGAATTTGACTTCCTCCCCCGGCCTGAGAAGTGGCAGCAACTGCCTGAGCAAGGGTGGTACACACCATCAAGATCTGGGCCAAGGTCTCCTGAAGACCTGGAATAACAATAGGCACTGCCAGAGCCTGTCCCACTGGAGTATCTGTGGCGGGAATCTGACCCTGAACAGTAGGGGGATCAATTGGCACTACCCTGGCTATTGCACGGGCTAGCCCCTACTTCTACCACGGCCTCGACCGCGGCCTCGACCTCTCGCTGGTCTAGCTGGTGGCTGATCATCCTGATCGATAGCGTGAGTCCTCACCATATGTGATAGAAGGAAACAACAGAAGTTTAGATTTACAAAATCAACAAGATGGCACGACAGAATTCAACAAAAATGAGACTGTTCCTAAGGGTTCTACAGCCTCTCGAAGATAAGTACAGACGTCTCTGTACCGATTTGCAAGACTCTACTAAACCTGCTCATGACCGTTGAGTCCTATGTAACCTAGGCTCTGATACGAACTTGTCACGACCCCAAATCCTAAACCAGTCGTGATGGCACCTATCGTGGAACTAGGCTAGCCAACAATCACATAATTAAAGTTTCTTTCTAAAATCCCAACTAGTTCTTACATTTCACAAAGTATATAGGATTACTGAATTCATTAGGCAAAATGAACAGCTAAATAGTCTAAACCATCCCAAAATCTGAAGTCAACAGGTCATGAGCATCTAATAATTTTACCAACAAGTCTACTATTATATTACAAAATCTCCAAACGAATAGCGATAAATCGCCCCTCGGGCAGAACATCACTCAGCACCTCACAGCTACTCAGTATCAGCCCCTCGGGCAACCTCACTATCACGCATGCCTCCCAATCACTCATCACTCGGCACTCGGTACTCGGCAGTCAGCACTCAAGACGTACATGCGCTCACTGGGGATGTGTACAGACTGCGGAGGGGCTCCTTCAGCCTAAGCGCTAATATCAAACCACCTCGTGGCATATCATATCCTCACAATCAGGCCCTCGGCCTCACTCAGTCAGAACCTCTCAAAAGCCCCTCGGGTGTATCAGTAAAACGGGTTACTCGACCCAAAACATCATTTTTTCTAAATCTCAAAATAGAGTAAATCACGCTGAGTTTCAATAACAGATAAGCGCAATATGACTGAGTGTAAATCATAAATCAACAGTGAGGAAATAGCAGTAAAAAGCCCGCAAGGGGTCCAAACAAGTCGGTAAGAGGCCCCAAACATAGCTTATAGCCCAAATATATCAATAGTTTAAGAACACAATTTAACATATGGTTTAGAGTAAAAATACGCAACTCAATAGTTGTCGCGGAGAGGACCAAGTCCAATCCAAAAATCATTGCGCGCCACATACTCGCCATCTGACATGTGTGCCATACTAAAAATAGTGAGAAATATGAAGTCCGGGGTTTCATAACCTCAGGACAAGATTTATAACCATTACTTACCTCTACCGGGCCACATTACTAATCTGCGATGCTCTTGCCCCTCAAATTGGCTCCCGATTGCTCCGAATCTAACCAAAACCAGATTAACATCATCAATATACGCTAAAGGAACAAAACCTAATCAAAAACTATCAATTTATACAAAATTCTCGAATTCGGCCAAACCCGAGCCCCAAGCCCCGGGCCCGCGTCTCGAAATTCGATAAAATTTACATCACTAGAAACCTCGTCCTTCCATGATTCTACACATACCAATCGGACCACAATTGCCTACCCAAATCGCCAAAAGAATTTTTCCCCAAACCTCCTCCCATTTTTCCAAACTTTTTCTACTTTAATTCTTCAAAGTACAAGCCTAATCCGAACAAAATAGCATAGAAACGACTTTGGATAATCCGGGAACTTACCTCTACTAAAGGCCCTCGAATTCTTTCTTCAATTTTGCTCTCAACTTAGCTCAATCCGCATGCAACCATGGAGAAAATGCCAAAATATTCGCGGAGGCACCATTTTATATTGTTCTGCCCAGTTAATCCGCACCTGTGGACCTTTTCTCGCACCTGCGGACCCGCTCCTGCAGTCCCAGGTGCGCACCTCCGAAATCCCACTAACAGTCCAAATTCTCGCACCTGTGATCCCTTTTCCGCACCTGCGGCTTCGCAGGTGCGTCCAATTCTTTGCACCTACGGATTCCTCCTTTCTGGACTATCTTCACACCTGGGCAGGGTCCTACGTGCCTATGGCTTCCCGTCTGCAAGTGCAGCCACATCAGTAGCTTAACACCAGCAGCTATTTGCCTCCAATTCCTAAGTTCAATCCTCTGCCAACCATCCGAAATCAATCACGAGCCCCTCAGGGCCCCAACCAAACATACCAACACACCCCATAGAATCATTAAAAACTATTCGAGACTTCAAAACACCAAAAACAACACGAAAACACAAAAATTACATCAAATTAAAACCTATGAACTTTGAAACTTCTAAATTTCACCAATGATACCGAAACCAACCAAAACACATCTGAATGACCTGAAAATTTGCACACATATCCAAAATGACATTACGAACCTGTTCCAACTTCCGGAGTTACATTTCGACCCCGATAGCCTATTTTCCACTATCGACCGAAAACCGCCAAAAACTAACTTTCGCCAATTCAAGTCTAATTCTACACCGGTCATCGAAACTTTTTTCTGAACACACTTCTAAGTCCCAAATCACCTAATGAAGCTAACTGAGCCATAAAATCCGTATTCCGAGGTCGTTTACCAATAAGTCAACTCCTAGTTGACTTTTCAACTATTAAGATAATTTAAGAGACTAAGTGTCTCAATTCTCACCACGACCACTCCGAACCCGAACCCAAACCAACTGACCCGATACAACATAAATAGGCTAAGCAACGCACGATAAGACAGAAACGGTGGAAATGGGATCTCACGGAACGGCTTGCCGGGTCGTTACAATTACCACGTAATTAAGAAATTAAGGGGATAATTATTGGATAAGCTTAATGAAATCCTTATACTCAATGTGGCAGCCATGAATCACAGCCAAGAAATGACTCTTAAGTAATTAACAAAAGGTGGCAATTAAAGGTATGTGGTTAGGCCACCACATAAAGTGGGACCCACATCATAAGACATCTCAAAAACTTAAGAGTCATTATAAGTAATGTGAATCTTAGAATTCAACTCACTTATAAGAATTCTCTAACTTGGTAACGTGAGAGCATCAACATCTTCAACAAATTCAATGTGATTTCATGGCAATTCAATAAGATTTTATAGCATCTTAAGCAACGTGAGATTTTGCAATTATAAGGGATTACGGTGAAATCTTTCTCAAGAATATCATACAGAATATTCCCTACTCTGATCTTGTCATCACATGTTTTGTCACAATTAACGTGTGTTAAAGGGATTGTCAAGAGAATCGACTCAGGTATGTTAAGGATAAACCTTTCTTTATTTTGGTATGATCCAATAACTACATGTGTTTGATAACAAGACATAAAAAGAAGTTCATACTCCCGAATTCATTTACATTATCCTAGTCTCATAAGTTACAGTACTCTCCCTTATCGGGACTTCATATTCAATTGAATATTGTCTTCTTCCAGTCGAGAGAGCAGAGAGCCTATATATAAAGTATTATAATATTTTCATTACCATCGAGCTATAATCGATGGTCAGGCCCCTATTGGGAAACCTCCGATCAGATAGTAAGTTATATACCGAGCCTACTGTGTTCGAGCGCCTATGAGCGAGCCCAGTTGGCCGAGATACAGAGCCTACTATGGCCCAGCGCGTATGAGCGAGCCTACTACGGCCGAGCAGTTATATGTAACGACCCTTATAAGGCCGGACAGCTATTTTGCTTACTAGATTGAGAGAGTTGAGTCAGTATCAGCAGGTAAGCATATCTTCGGACTATCTTTGACTTCCAGTTACTTTCAATTATTCTATTATCAGTTCAGTTTCAGCTTTCAGTTATTTTATTGTCTTACATACTCGGCACGTTATTTTTACTGATGTCCCATTTTCTTGGGGACGCTGTGTTTTATGCCCCCAAGTCCCAATAGACAGGTCGAGAGTCTTACAAGTAGGCTATCAGCTCACCGGAAGAGGTTGGTGTGCTCCATTTGCTCCAGAGTTTCTTATTTGGTCAGTGTCGTTAGGACATGTATTTATTGGTATGGTGGGGGCTCAGTGTAAAGACCCGTAAAATTTACTTATTTAAAAATAATGCCCGAATGAGTCCCCGAGTTTTTTTTTTATTGTGGAAATTTTTAAAACGAACCTAAATTGAATAAAAAGTACCCCGAGACTTACAGAATAAAATTTTCCAAAAAGTAGGTGTTATGCAACGCACTATGCGATCGCATAGTGTGTATGCGGTCGCATACACGGGCAGGTCACCGCCCCATTTAAGGTCAACTATGCGGTCCAATATGCGATCGCATTTCAGTTCTGCGGACCGCATAGATGTCACATTGATGCCTTTGGCTTTGGGAGGGAAGTTATGTGATGCATTATGCGATCGCATAACGTGTATGCGGACGCACAATGGTCGCATACCTGGGCAGTGTGTTTTGAATTTTTCCCCATCTTGAGGGCCATTATGCGTTCGGTTCTGCGAACCGCATGTCAGGAATGCGATCGCATTCCTGACCGCATTCTTATGTCGGGCTCCTATTTTATTTTCTAATTTTAAAACCCGACCCCAGTTCATTAAAATA